>QLTV01000804.1:5748715-5760980 GCA_003457575.1 Thermophis baileyi
CTCCCTCTCTCTCTCTCTCTCTCTCTCTCTCTCTCTCTCTCTCTCCCTCCCTCCCTCCCTCCCTCCCTCCTTCTATTTCTTGTGGTGTACTAGCATTTTATAATTTTTCTTCAATTCATAATATCTTAAAAGGGGGTGTTGTTAGTTAGATTTGTATGCTAAATATAAAGCTCTTAAATTCTTTTTAGTGGTGGCACAATCTGCATCAAATGGGACAACCTTGAAATCTCAAAGGCCTTGAAAACTCTGTACTATACTTACAGTATATTGATTGTGCTCCACCCATCAACATAATCCAGAACCTTTTCCAAAAAGCATCAACTCCTAAATGGATTTACAGATCTTCCTTGGCAGACAGATATCTTCCCTGCTCAGGAAAATCAACATGTTCTCTGTTTATTAAACTTTTCTTTTAAATAGAGAAGTGACATTAGTTCTAGAAACTTGCTGAAGAATGCAATGTAGCAGTTGAACTTAAAACTAAGGAAATATATTAGGAAGAATCCACAGTGACAAATGATGTCATTACACACAAAGGCTTAATTTGTACAAGATCCACTACTTGCTTGTACATGTCTTGTATTTTAGTAGCTGTTCTACTATGAACTTTGACCTCAACTAATCTTGAACCCTCTCAAAAGAAAAAAAGCTAATGTGCTTCACCACAGTAATTATGTACTAAATATAAAGAGGTTTTCTTTATTTGTAGTCAACAATTTCTTTCCATTTTTAGTTCATTGGTTAACTGAAATTTATGTGATTTGGTTTCTTCCGCAGAGCAACAGATTCACTTCCTCCTGATTTTCTGAAGTGATATTGAAACAGAATATCTACTGGAAGAAACAATCATGGCCTTGAATATCTTTCCCCAAACCAGATATATGGGATTAGAACCCCCAGCAACGTGCCAGAACTAAGGCTTGCATGAAATGAATCTTCAATTATCTTCATTTCAAGATGTATCCTTATCCGAGCATTTTTCTCTTTTCAAATATCTCAGGTACATATATGGAAGTATATCATATTGTTTTTCTTATGAATTCCGATAATACAGTAGGAGTTGTAAACTATACCTGGGTGAACAGACTTTCTGCAGGAAAGACCGATGCTCTGCTACAGATTTATAGTATCTCCCCATTTTCTGGTGGGCTTCCCTTAGTGCCAGGAGAAATATGTAAACAAAGAGACATATAGACCTGAGACATACTCCAGCTATATATTCCCTTCCAGACAACCAAGCCTACGAAAAATGAAAAGCAAGACAAAATTACAAGGGAGCCAGCAACTGGTATCAAAAGGTTCACCCGATCTAATATATACTGTAACCATCAGGAAACTCAAATGGTATAGACTCTCCTGCTCGAGCAGGCGATTGGACTAGAAGACCTCCACGATCCCTTCCAAGTCTGTTATTCTATGTCTATGTAATCATGTGTGTCAGATATAAGCAACGTAGAAAGAAATAGCATGAGCCAACATATTGACATTTTTAGGAGCCTTGTTTTTGAACCATATGTAGTCTTTGACTTACAACCGGCTGGTTGTTTAATGACTGTTCAAAGTTATGGTGGACTTTAAAAAGGGCACTTACGGCCGATCCTCAGACTTATGACTGCCATCCATGTGACTGCATTTCAGGCACTTGTTTGGGTCACATTGGGGAGCAGTATTCCATACTCACAGGATCATGATTTGCAAAAAATGGGGGGAAAATGCCCATTGAATGTGCTGAATTTCTTTAACAACCACATGGTTCACTTAATGACTTCTTGATTTGCTGAATCGCCTTAGTGACTCACTTTATGACAGTCATCAAAATGATCATAAAATCGATTCCGATCACATGGTGCTTCAACTTACAACCACAACAACTTGTGGATGACATTCTGGGCTCCATTCTGGTTGTAAATTGAGGACTACCTGTAAACATTATACACCAAGGACGGGAATGTGCGGCCTTCCTCATGTTACTGACCTAGAGATTTCAACACCTCATCACTATTTAAGCTATTTGGAGCTGAGAAGAATTGTAATTAAACAACAAGGAAATTGCTTTCTATGCATTTTACAATACAGGTAGTCCTCAACTTATGACCACAACTGAGCCCCAAATTTCTGTTGCTAAGCGAGACAGTTGTTAGATGCTCCGTATTATGACCTTTCTTGCCACAGTTGTTAATTGAATCACTGGAGTTGTTAAGTTAGTAACATGGTTGTTAAGTGAATCTGGCTTCCCCCATTGATTTTGCTTGTCAGAAGGTTGCAAAAAGTGATCACATGATCCTGGGACACTGCAACGTCGTAAATATGAGTTAGTTGCCAAGCATCTGAATTTTGAATCATTTGACCATGAGGATGGTTATAAGTCACTTTTTTCAGTGCCGTTGTAACTTTGAATGGTCACTAAAGGAAACTGTTGTAAGTCGAGGACTACCTGTTTATGTGAATTGGGGCAAAATGTCAGAAACAGGAATGAAAGAGACTCTTTAAGTATACATAGAACTTACATACAAGTGGCTATTATGGTACCATGGCATTTACTTATATACAGACAGTGACATATGAGTTATACACCCAACTTTTCATAATAAGCTTGTCTTTTAAGATATTTAATTCTATTTGGATCAAAAATGTACAGTACATGACAAACAGAGGTGGGTTTTAGCAGGTTCTGACCAGTTCTGGACAACCGGTAGCGGAAATTTTGAGTAGTTCGGAGAACTGGTAAATACCACCTCTGACTGGCCCCGCCCCCATCTATTCTCTCCCTCCCGAGTCCCAGCTGATTGGGAGGAAATGGGGATTTTGCAGTAACCTTCCCCTGGAGTGGGGAGGGAATGGGGATTTTACAGTATCCTTCCCCTGGAGTGGGGTGGGAATGGAGATTTTACAGTATCCTTCCCCTGCCACGCCCACCAAGCCACACCCACCAAGCCATGCCCACAGAACCGGTAGTAAAAAAAATTTGAATCCCACCATTGATGACATAATATGGATTAGAGCCAGGGAATTTCTTTAGTGATGTTGTTTAAAGTTGTGTTTTGCTATCTTTAAAAAGTCAGACTGATTAAAAAAAAAAAAAAACCAAAGCAGCATTCCAAAGGAGACAAATATTAGAATCATTAAACCTGATCTACACATCTCTAAAATTGTATCGTACATCTGAAAATCTTTGAATAAAAATCAGCTATTATAATGTGTTGACAATATAGGTCCACTTTTACAACAGATGGGTCATGCTGCCAGTATGTCGTTTGCACCTTGTAAAAGGTATCATAATTATTTTTAAACTATACCCAGTTGAATACTTAATGCCTGACAATATCTTCTGGCATCTGCTTCTTCATCCTAGAATAATGCACATATTGGTATAGAGGATACACTCATTAAGGATGTAAAAAGGAAGCTGTATGGATAGTCTTACAATCACAGTTAAGCCTGGATTTTTTATTGTAAGTTGTTGCAGTTGTAAATCAAGTCAGCAAGTGACCGGACTCGATTTTACATCCATTTTTATGATAGTCATGGCAGTTAAGAGAATCACATGGTCTTTAAGCAAATCACGTAGTTGTAAGTCTGAATCCAGCTTAATTAATGGATTCCCCCCCCCCCGGAAGATGGCAGAAAATGTTGCAAAACTTAATCATAGGACCATGGGACACCACAACCATGTAAATGTGAGCTGGTTCCCAAGTGCCCAAATTGTAGTTATATGACTGGATGTGTTGCAGCAGTCATAACTTTGAGGTTGACTTGTAAGTAACTTTTTTCAGTCCATTGTAACTTCAAACATCATTAAGTGACCACTTGTAAGTCAAAGACTATCTGTACAAGCCCAGAGCAAAGAATGTTCAGATTGTCAGTTCAGCTTTCTTTGGCCATAGTTCCTGGTGTTCTCCAATAAGACAACAACTCTCACAATATATAGATAGCATAATTGTGATTGATTCAGATTTATGCTGGGGAAAAAATACAAAACTTGCATACTCCAGGAAAATCAAATATTTTATCTAAACTGTCACAACTAAGATGGTGTACGACTTAGTCTGTGGTTCTTTCTCACATGCCCCTGAGCCTTCATCTTCTATAATAACAAAATAGTGCAATAGAATAGTCAATTAATTTTAAGAGTTAAGAAGCTGCTTTGAGTCTTCTCTTTCTGATTTATTTAAAGCTCCAAGAAAAAACCCCGGAACCAAATGCTATGGTTATTTCCAACAATGGTTATGATAGAAATAAATTTGATTTATGCTATTATATTCAAGGATATATTATTCACTGAGATGCAGAAGGGCATAAATAAAATATATAATGAAAGATTCAGGATTGCTCTCCTCTCTATTGTTATTTTCCTGCAGTTGCATAATTGTTCTCAGATAAAGGGAGGTGATCCTTTATCCCAATCCATTGTCTCCCAAAAAACTAGAACTACAACTCTGAAAATTTTCAAGCAGCATTGGGAAAAGTTGCATGATTTCACATATTTGCAAGAACATGTTATCCCGACATCAGCACAATTCAGTGTAACACGACCACATTAGAAATCCAAAACAAGAGCTAACAGGAAACTCTTCTTGCAGGGCAATCTATATGCCACAATATGAACTTGAGGAAGTGAAGAAATAGGCTGGAGTCATACCCTGTGTGCTTTGCTGGGTTTTAACAAATGGTATGGTACGCTTGGCCCTTGACTTACAATTACAATTGGAACCAGAATTTCCACTGCTAAGTAAAGCGGTTAACTGAATCATGCCCAATTTTACAACCTTTTTAGTCATGGTCGTCAAGAAAATTCCCCTACTTGTTAAGTGAATCATTCATTCGTTAAGCGAATCCAATTTTCCCCCATTGACTTTGCTTGATGGAAGCTGGCTAGAAAGGCGACAAATGGCAATCACGTGAACCTGGGACACTGCAACCATCATAAATACATGCCAGTTGCTACATGCCCGAATTTTGATCATCATTGCTTATCCTGGGGATGCTGTCATGGTCGTAAGTGTGAGAACCCATGGTCTTATCAGTGCCACTGTAACTTCAAACGGTTTCTACCGAAATGGTTGTAAGTCAAGGATTACCTGTAGTTAATCAATCAGCTTTTACAATACAGTACATTATGTATTGAACACAGCTGCTTGTAGTTTACTGAATGAAAAATGTTTACATAAGATCTGGTATAGATGCTTTGTGAATTTAGCCATAAGTATATGTAGGGAGCCCATAGTCTTGAATGTTGGGGAGCCCATAGTCTTGAAAGGCAGCAAGGAAATATTTAAAATAATTCAGTGATCCCAGCCATTTTACCTCTTTAAGCACAGGTGGGATACACAAAAATGCCAGAATGCTTCATTAATCTGAAATTCACCTACTGTACTGATTTATTACTCATTTAACAACTTCCATGTTTAGTTTGTAACTGAGTCAAAAGCTTTTTTTTTTTCTCCAATGGAAGAAAAAGGGGGAGGAGAGGAAAGAATACAAAAACAACTCGGCAAAGACTGAGCATATTCAAATACTGGATATTGAAAAAGAACGTTCTGGAGATGGACAAAGGGGAAGGGGTGCAGCATGAAGAGGATGCAGTGAGGTGGAATGGAACATTTTTGAAGATGGCTGCCGACTGACACTCTGAACAGGAGTCTTCCCTAAGTAACATTTTGCTACAGGTCCTCTGTGACAGAACGCAACTCTGTCTGCCATCCTGTCACCTGACAATACAGACATAGAGTTTTTATGTCTGTTCTGACAAGCAGAGGCTGGGAAGATAACAGCAAACCTCTCACAGAGACAGAAACTTTCTCAAAGGAAAGGAAGCTGAAGAGCTGGCAGGAAGAGAAGATTTAGTTGAAACTTGGAGAAAGGGAGAGAAGGGAATAGATGGCTGACAAGCCATGTTAGCTTAGGCAGCTTTGAAGCTGTTGAAGGCTTATTTGCTTCCGGATAGCCTGGAAGAAGTGTCCCAGGGTGGACCAAAGACCATGAAGAGATGGAGAGGGAGACAGAGATCTATGTCAAGGGATCATCTTTTAGAGGAAAATTGAAGAAGACAACATCTTGAAAGTCTGGGAGATTACCATCCAAACACAATTAAAATCTTTGCTTAACTTCAAATAAAAAAAGACGGGGATTGAAATTTAGTTTTCTGTTATGTAAGTATGTAGCTCCAGTTTTATAATTGGAACCATATTATAAGTAGAGAAATAGTTAACTCTTGAAATGCTTGAACAAACGCACATAAATTGCTGCTCACTTATCACAAAAGCTACAGGAAGGCAAGGGAGAGAAACCAGCAGGTCTGGCTACTTAAATGCCTTATCTTAAGCATTGTTGAAAGAAATGCTACTTATCTTGCATAGATTTCTAAATTAAAGGGAAAAGATTCATAAGAAAGTTTTTGTATGCTGACATAATCTTTGAATGTCACACACTGATGTCCTTGCTTAGCTGCCTTGGAAACCTTCAAACAAGGTCAGCTTTATCGAAGCCTGGCACTCCACAAGCAATTCCATCAACACAGAGACACATCGACCTACAACCTACAAACCCCTGAGAATTCAAATCAACCACACAACCAACCAGCGATGGTACTGACCTTCAACCAACCTACGCAACCCACTCACGCAACCCATACAACCAACCCCCCCCCCCAACCAGCACTTCACCTCCCAATGACCCTCATTTGACGTGACCTCCCCATCACAAGATCCACAAGACCATCTGATGTGAACACACCTGACCCCTCACAAGACCCTCACCTGATGTGACTCTCCCATCATAAGACCTACTGACCAAATGAAGCCCTTATAAGCAGAAGAACAGCAATACTGACATTCCCTAAATTCCACTGAAGATGTTACCTAGCCTGGTAACGAAACATTTGGAAACCAAGCTCGGAGAACAAACCACCACCCTCATCCTACACCCGAACTACAGATATTCGCCCCTATCGCAACCTCAGCTAGGTTGCAGCTGCCCAACCTACCCTGAAATGGACTGAGGGCCTTAGGTCTCCATTTTCTATGCTTTTTCATTCCTGTTGACTGCAAAATCACAAATTCCATTTGCTTTTACCTCTAAAAGAGCCGAGGTGGCGCAGTGGTTAGAGTGCAGCACTGCAGGCTACTTCAGCTGACTGCTAGCTGCAGTTCGGCGGTTCAAATCTCACCGGCTCAAGGTTGACTCAGCCTTCCATCCTTCTGAGGTGGGTAAAATGAGGACCCAGATTGTTGGGGGCAATATGCTGACTCTGTAAACCGCTTAGAGAGGGCTGTAAAGCACTATGAAGCAGTATATAAGTCTAACTGCTATAAACTCTCTCTCTGAGTGGCATTATGAAAGAAAGAAGAAATGTGTATTTTAATTACTTCAGCTTAATGGGCCTGAACAGGGATAAGCAAGCAGATGCCCTCCATATATGGTTTGAATGATAAGTCTCATAATCATCCTTGGAATTGCAATCTAAACCATGTGGAGGGAGCAGGTTGCCTAGCCATGGGCCAGATGTCTTCAAATCGAATCTAACTTGATTTTGATAGATGCAGTGCGGAAAATGGCAATTTCACAGTTTGCCTCCTTTTACAGGACAGGGTGCTTGTTCCAAGAACCCACATATCCTCCTTGAAAACCCTTGCTATTCATTTGTAAATGCACCTCTGGAGTCTGCATGCTTTGCATCCAGCTGAGAATGTAAGACAGCCAGAAGATGCATCTCTGCAAACAAGTAAATATAGCAAAGTTCTGGGAGTCAATTATGACCCTCAAAAGACTTGAAATCTTTTCCTTGAAATATGGCATTGCTTGGTTTTAAACTATCCTACCTCAGCTGCTGGAGTTTATGTGATAGTTTTCCTCCTAATTGAATTTTAGCAGTACTGAAGAGCTGACTAAAAGCTGCTGCTCTCATATCAAATATTTGCATTTAGGATTTATTCAGTCTACTTCAGAGAGTTCATTGGTGCCAGCCAGGATGCAAGAGGAAACTCAAGCAGACAATGAAGAAGAATCCAGTTTATTTTCCTCTGAATATTAAAGCTGTGATTGGACTATGGTGTCACTTCTTGTAAAAGTAGGAATTAAAAATTCTCAGTAAAGGAGAATTTACTGTTTTCTTTACAAAAATTCCCAAATTCAACTACAGCCCTACAATATAGAGAAACTGAATTCTGTCAATAGAAACACTGAGTCAGATGAACTATTGGTCTAAATTATCCCACTATTTTTTTATTTATTATTTTTGGATGGTCACATGTGCATACCAGCAAGAGTTAAGGAAGAACCCTGTAATTTGCAAGATGTCTACTATATGTTTTAATATATTTCTTATTAAAGTTTGTTTAAAGGAGTATATATTAGATAACTAATAACTAATAAGTTTAAAATAGATATAATATGTTGTCATCTCTGGTAACCCTTAATGGGCTTTTGCTGAGATCAGGACTGATATAACTAGGCTTTATGGATTTGTTATAGATAAGAGATGGGATAAAAATATCATTTGCTGTATTTTAAGAGATGGTAATAAGGTAGTAAAATTGTTTATATTTATTGTGATGGAAGGGGAAAGTAATTTCTTTATATATTTCTTTAATTTTTCTCTATAATACTATATTCTTTTTTTTCTTTCCTTTCTATTTTTCTTTTCTGCGCCTTCTTTTTTTCTTTTCCTTTTAAGTTTGTGTTAGTTTTTATTGTTGCAATTGTATTTTTAATAGAAAATGGGTAAATGATCCTGCATATTTTAGAAAATGTAGGCAATTGCAATCTTCCCAAAATGATTTTTCCCCTATGAGAAAAAAGCAAACAAACATACCCAAGATATTTCTAGCACTATATATCAAAAATGAAGTTTATTCCATTTTTTTTCTTATTTTTTATGAAAAAAAGAAGGAGGAGGAAAAGTGGAAAAATGCAGGACAGTTATAATATAAAGTTGTGACATCTGCTCTTGTAAAATTCTGTGAATCAGAAAGTATGCAGAATTAAAGTTTAATTTGAAACTATGTTCAGCCCATTTTCTAGTTTCTATACTAGAATTAGTTTTTTTCAGACTCCACCAAAATATCTTTGTGCATCTCAAAATTGCAACAGCCATTGGAAAATAAAAGCCATTCAGGTAATTAAGAAAAAGTTATATAATTGGTTTTAAAAAAAACCCTATCCAGTTGTGTCTGACTCTAAGGGGCGATTGCTCGTCTCTGTTTCCTAGCCAAGAAAGCCAGGGTTGTCCGAAGACACTTCCATGGTCATGTGGCCGGCATGACTATACACCAACGTGCACAAAATGTTGTTACCTTCCCACCAAAGTTATCTACTTGCGTTTGCATGCTTTTAAACTGCAAGGTTGGTAACAAGAATGGGAGCTCATCCCGTCATGCGCTAGCAATAGCACTTAGACTTATATACCGCTTCACAGTGCTTTACAGTCCTCTCTAAATGGTTTACAGAGTCAGCATCTTGCCCCCAACAATCTGGGTCCTCATTTTACTGACCTCAGAAGGATGGCAGGCTGAGTCAACCTTGAGCCGGTGAGAATCGAACTGTCGAACTTTTGGCAGCCAGCTGTCAGCAGAAGTAGCCTGCAGTGCTGCATTCTAACCACTGCACCATTCCAGCTCTTAATTGGGTACTTGGGTCTTGAATTGCCAACCTTCCGGTACTACATGATAAAATTTGAGTGTTAAAACCTAACATGGTATGTAAGCCTAGACCAGTGATGACGAACCTTTTTTGGCTTGGGTGCCAAAAGGGTGCACACGTGTGACCACACCCATAATGCAATGCCCTCCCCCACGCATGCGCACAACCCCCGCGCTGCCCCCCCCGTGCATGCACACAACCCCTCGCACTGCCCCCAACCGCGCATGTGCACAGGCCTCACTGAAGCCTCCGGACTTCCGGTAGGCCCGTTGGGCTGTTTTTCGCTCTCCCCAGGGTTCAGGAAAGCCTCCTGAAGCCTGGGGAGAGCGAAAAATGGCCAAACGGGCCAACCAGAAGTTTGGAAACGAACTTCCAGTTGGCCCGTTGGGCCGTTTTTCGCTGTCCCCAGGGTTCAGGAGGCTTTCCTGAAGCCTGGGGAGAGCGAAAATGGCCAAAAAGGCCAAAAATCAGCTGGCCAACGCGCACATGCACGCTGGAGCTGACATAGGGCAACGCCTCATGTGCCCTCAGATATGGCTCCGCGTGCCACCTGTGGCACGCGTGCCATAGGTTCGCCATCACTGACCTAGACCCTCAGATAAAACACAATTAAGATACTATAATTCTGTACTGCCACAACACAACTATGCACACAACAGACTCAAATATCCAAAATTCCCATTGATTCCAAAAATTGCTTATGTATGAAATGACCTCTGCCTTTCAGTAATTAACTCAGCAAAATGAACTTTCTGCACAAGCAAACCTATCTTCTTCACCTTAACAAATCCATTAAGATTTCTGAATTCTATGGATGAAAGTAGCTGGTGTAACCTTTCTGAATTCAGTAAGGAGGTGCAAAGGATGATATCAATATGAAGAAGAACACTGATCCCTATTTAATAATCTTAGATGTGAGAATCTGAGGCTTGCCATAATGAGGATATAAAGGGAAAAATTCTGGAATACAGGTAGTCCTCAATTTACAACCACAATTGAACCCAAAATTTTGGTTGCTAAGTGAGATGTTTGTTAAGTGAGTTTTTCCCAATTTTATGACCTTTCTTGCCACAGTTGTTAAGTGAATCACTACAGTTGCTAAGTTAGTAACACGGTTGTTAAGTGAATATGGTTTTCCCCATTAACTTTGCTTGTCAGAAGGTCACAAAAGGTGATCACATAACCCTGGGACACTGCAACATCATAAATACGACTCAATTGCCAAATGTGCCAAGTGTACGAATTTTGATCACATGGCCATGGGGATGCTGAACAGTTGTAAGTGTGAACAACTGTCATAAATAACATTTTTCAGTAACCTAACTTTGAACAGTCTCTGTTGTAAGTTGAGGATTACCTGTACTTGAGTAATCAAGTATGCCAATTGAGACATTTGTATGGATAGTATAGCACTTAGCAATAGCACTTAGACTTATATACCGCTTTACAGTGCTTTACAGCACTCTCTAAGCGGTTCACAGAGTCAGCATATTGCCCCCAACAATCTGGGTCCTCATTTTACCCACCTTGGAAGGATGGAAGGCTGAGTCAACCTTGAGCCGGTGAGATTTGAACCGCTGAACTGCTGAACAGTCAGCTGAAGTAGCCTGCAGTACTGCACTCTAACCACTGCGCCACCTCGGCTCTTATAATTTAGTATAAATTCTAAAATATATTTACCATTATTTCCAGAATTCCTGCATGAAGACGTGCTATGTTAAACAGTTACATAAGAGCTTCCTGTTGGGGAATGCTATTTCCTATAAGGCCATCATCAAAGAAAGGATTCTAGCAGCGTTTGTGATATTTCTGTGCAATTTTAGATAAAATATATATTTTTACAGGCAAATAAAAATGCATGTTGTTATTCATAGGTCATTGTAATGAAGACAGGGAGAAAAGACACATGGTGTGTTATTTTATATAGCACACATTTTCAACATGCAGGAAATCCATTCATCTCATAGGGAGAGTTACCGTATTTTTCGGAGTATAAGATGCATCGGAGTATAAGACGCACCTTAGTTTTTGGGGAGGAAAATAGGTGGGGGGGAGTGTGTGAGCGCTTTTTATCCCCTGCTTGGGGATAAAAAACAGCTTCTAAAGCACAACTGATCTTTGGAGAGAGAAGCAATGAGAAAAGCAGCCAAAGCACAGAGATCGCTTCACTCGCTAGCGCCTCGTTAGGGCTGGAAAAAAGCTTCTAAAGCACAGCTGAGAGTCGGAGCAGGCAAAGCATGGAAGATTGCTCCTCGTTAGGGCTGAAAAAAAGCTTCAAAAAAGCTACATTCGGAGTATAAGACGCACCCAAATTTTCAGCTTCTTTTAGGAGGGGGGAAATGTGCGTCTTATACTCCGAAAAATACGGTACATCTCATGTTTTTTACATGTTGGCACATTCTGACAACTAATATGACCCAGGGGTGGGTTCTAACTTACCTCGCCGCCGGTTCGCTTCCTCCCGCGCCACGTGGCCATGCCGCGCGGGCGTGCGCACGCTTCATGCGCATGTGCGCATATGTGCAGTGCCAAAAATTCACAAAAAATCCCCCCCAAAAAAGCTGAAAACAAGATGGTGGCGCCTGCGCAGTGCCGGGGACTCGGCTTCTGCGCATGCGCAGAAGAAAAA
>QLTV01000804.1:5766008-5780950 GCA_003457575.1 Thermophis baileyi
TTATCTGCCACAATGTCCTACCTGTCAATGACTACTTCACCTTCCACCACACCAATCCACGAGCACACAATAGATACAAACTTCATGTAAACCGCTCCAAACTCGACTGCAGAAAACATGACGTCAGCAACAGAGTGATTAATGCCTAGAATTCACTACCTGACTCTGTGGTTTCTTCCCCAAACCCAAAAAACTTTAACCTTAGACTGTCTACTGTCGACCTCACCCCATTCCTAAGAGGTCTGTAAGGGGCGTGCATAAGCGCACCAGCGTGCCTACCGTCCCTGTCCTACTGTCCTATTGTCTTCATCTATCTGTATTCACTTTGATTATGTTTATGTTTATACCTATACCTGCTATCTTGTACATGTTTGACAAATAAATAAATAAATAAATAATAAAATTCTGTAATCAGTATTCTTTTAGCACTCTGCATATGTGCAGGAGTACTTTTCAAACACGGGCTGCTACTGAATGAATATCTCCAACATGTGCCATTAAGAAAAGCCAGAGGATATCTTTATCAGATTATTTTCTGTATAGTTGCAACCTCTTTCTAGAGACAATGCAGAAAAATTGGAAGGAACTGTCTTCAGAATTCAAGCCATCAGAACAGAACTCAAAACAGCCTGCGATGGAAATGCGCCATTCTTACACAAACAGAATGCAAAGCCATGTGCTGCTTGAAAAATAAATGTACCCCAGAGTCAGGGAATTTAGAATTATGGTCCCCCAAACAACTATGAGGCAGCATACTGAGGCTTTTTGTGTTTCCCATAGTAACATTATGGCTCAGCACATGGATGAGGTATGGACCCGGTGAGAGCAAGCATCCTGCATCTTTTGGTTTGACTTTTTAACACAGGTAGTTTAGCGTGGATATTTGCACACACACTCACCTTTCATGCCTGAGAAAGGAGGATGTGGATGTGTGCAAAGCGCCTTTCCTCCAGATTAGGGGGTAGAGTTACACAGGGTTTTCCCTCTGGCCTCATTAAAGTGCTCTCCCTTAGCTTCCTTGCCTCTCCTGCCAAGCATTGCTGTCAATGGGAGAAACAGTTCCCAATTCTCCCCGTGGTGTGGTGTGGAGCAGAGAAGGCAGAATGTGGGCCTCAGCCACCTTTCAAGTCAAGGGACAGGTGGTCACTGTACTTATTTGCTGACTGGCATGAAGCCCTGTTGGGCCTGGGGATTTTATTTATTGTTGGCAATGGTTAGCTCACTTTCAGTAGTTGCAGAGAGTGGTGGCAGAATCAGTGTCACTCAGTGTAGAGAACTCTTAGTAAGGTTATTTAATAGGAACAAGAAATTCAGCTTAAACCACGGAGGGTAGGGCTGGCTGTTTTTAAACTTATCAGCCGTTCAGAGGCTTCAGATCACCTCAGTACCTAATTTGGAGCCTTTTAAAATTGTAGCTTTTCCCCCCATTCCTACTAGAGAGCTATAACTAAAAGTGGATTCCACTATTATACTGAGTTATGGTTTGTTTAGCTCTGGCTGATTGAACAAATCACATTACGATTTAGAATGATGGTTGAATCCAGTCAACAGATATTTCTGTGTTGCCGGTGTTTTCACTCTCATAACCTTTAGAGGTAGTATGATTGTCTTCTGCTCTCCCAACATAAATTGAGCGGTAAAGGTGCTGTAGCAGACAGAATTCCCTCAGTTCGTTTTCATACAAGCAGAAAGAAAGAAATGGAAGAGAGAAGGAGGATTAAAACACCAAAAGTATGTCCCCTCATGAAGACCAAAGTGGGGGGGGAAAGTGGTCAGTTTTATCTATGTTTGTTTTGTCTGAATCATCAAGTGTATCCTTGGAAAATAATTAGGCTTGCATGCCTCTTCAAAGAACTCACGAGGGAATTTTAAAAAAACAGCCTAGGTTTAAACTATTCTTAACGGTAAACTGGAAAGAAATCCATTTGATACTGAGAACGCGGAGATCTGGACTGTGTTCAAAGTGGCCCAGAAAGCATGTGGAAACGCTTTAGACCTTGAATTATTTTTTTTCCTTGTCTCTGCTTTGTGTAGCATTTTGTCTTAGGAAGAGTTTTGGAGAGCACAAACTCGCGCACAGTTTTGTGATCTTCAGTAGGTCTGATAAAACCTTGATTTAAAGCTAAAAGGCATTTTTCTAATCTTTAGCACAGGTTTATTTGTATGTTGTATAACCTTTTTTCTTCCATTCAATCATGAGTGATTCTCTGAGATTGCCTGGACAAATCCCTGCAGTTTTCTTGGCAAGGTTTTTCACAAGTGGCTTGCTATTGCCTCTTCCTAGGGTTGAGAAAAAGTGCCTGGCCCAAGGTTACCTAGCTGGTTTCATACTGAAGGTGGGACTAGAACTCACAGCTTCCTGGTTTCTAGTCTGATGTCTTAACCACTACACCAAACTGGCTCTCACTTAACCTTCATAGTGGGGAGACAATTCCTCATTTCTAACCTTTAAACTACTAGTCCATATTTGAACAGAATAGGACTCAGTACCCAAATTAGGCCTAAATAAAGGAACATTCAAAGAGAAATATAAAGAGGAAAGTAAGCCCCCAGAACCTACATATATCATTATTTTATTTGATGAAGTTCCTGTTTTAGGCTAAATATTTTTAAAATGGTAAAATGTCTTTTATGTGATTATTTCACATTTCTAAAATCTAAAGATAGTATTTTAGTTGTTTGAAGCCCAGATACCACATTAAACAAATCCTCCCTATATTCTGTTTTACAAGCAGAATCTTCACATTTTTACCTGCAATTAAACACTGATTAAGTAATGTTTCTTGAGTTTGTTCTTCTAGCCTGATGATCTCCCATGTTTGGGGATACATTTTCTAGAATTCTCAATCACCAGTATACTGATTTGTGCATGTACAATCAAGATATTTGGTTACCTATGTTACACCTCCATGTGAACAAGTGAAAATAACAGATGTTTTCCTTTCAGAAAAAAAATGATATTAATTTATGGGTGAGGCAAGGTAACATGCTGACAGTAGAAGCCAGGGCAGAAATTTCATTACTTGCAAATGAACGCGTGAAAGGGGTTATATTGAAATCCTACCCAACTTAATAACAGGAAACATAGATGCTTTGTGCAGTATTAAATAATGTGCTGGTGAAGATTTGCAAGATCTCCTAGCCTTCCATGCATAAAATCCCACTTCTGTGGAAACGTTAAAGACTCCAGATTATTGCTTTGCCTTCATTTCTGCAGGGAATTATTTCTCTCTTGGCCTCTAAAAAAAGGCTAAGAAGTAAATTGTTCATCTCTGGAACACACAGAAGTTCATGCCAGACATTAGGAAATCCTAGAAAAGTTACAGCCCAGCTCTCCATAAAAGTCAGCCAGAATCATTCCATTAACACATGGGGTCTATTGGTCAGAAATAAAACATAAAATATTCCTAACAAATACCAAGCAAAAAGATGTGCTTGCCAAAGATGCTACCATCTTGTCAGATTCCTTGCTTTGCTTTGCTTTGTGAACCACTCATGGAGATTTATTTTTTTTTCCTAACAAGCCAACTGGTTTTCATTCCAAAGGTTCCTTTCATCTTCCATTTCTACCTCCTCACAACTACTCAGGGAGAAGACCCTTTAGTTTTCTAAATTTCTGAGCAGCCCAATGTTTTGTCCAGAGCCCAAGTGAGATATCTGGTGGTGTGGGGAAAGCAGATTCAAATAACAGCACTTTGGTGATTTATTTTGTACACAGTGCCCTGCAGCCTACCAAACTATAGTATAAGGTAAGAATTGGCAACACAGCATCTTTGCAGGAGATGCTAGGGCTATGGGCAATGGCCCTGGCACCAAGATATTTGTAAACAACTGATGTGAGATAATTGTCCCTCTGTGTGTGTGCACGCGCATGCGTATTTTATATATTTTTGCTAATATATGTGATGTTAGCCCTTCAAGATAGTCGAGTCAAGAAGCAAGACAAACAGTATTAGGTCTGTATGAATTGTATGGTTACACTAACAGAATCTTGCAATTCAGAAAGTATCTCTCTTGTCCCTTACTTTTACTCTCACAAAAACTAGGGAAGGTCCCTTCAAAGTCTCTTTCTTCACCCCTCCTCTTATGGATTCAAATTTTGTTTATCAGACCATTGCCTTGATTGTGGCTCTTCCCTCTGTCTAGTAGGGTCATTCTCACATACCATTACATGCTATCAGTTAGAACATATTTTCTTAATGTATATGAAAGAGTCTGAGTAAGTAATTTATATAACAAAGTTATTTAACATTCAGTATGCCAGTTAGAAAAAATGATTGCCTCCTCTCTTCAGTCAGTTCAATTACAGCTAGGGCTAACTGTGTGAGTACTTTATTAAATAATTGAGGTTCATTTGGGACAGCTTTCTCCCATATAAATCTCACAAATCTTGATTCCTTCACAGCTAGGGTTACCAGATATCTGAACAGGCAAAGGAGGAAACAGACAATTGAAAAGGAGGACAAATGAGAGGAGAAGGAAGACACACATAACTATATAGCTCTTGGCATCTGTGACAAAATTAGAGCAAAAAAATGTACATAGGCCTACATATATATGCAGCATCATGAAGTCTGATTTTTCAATTGCAATATTTTTCCCAAAAAATATCTATTTTGAAGAACACATGCTAATGATAATATAGAATCACCGTGTTTTTCAAATTTCAGCACACAAATGTACGATGAATCATGAGATCCACAGTGATCTATAGTGATCATAGCTTTGAAGGGGTTGTATTAAAGCTGATTGATGGAATCAAGACATAAATAATGTAAATCTAGGTGGTTGAGTCAATGGATGAGGGAAAGAAAGATGCAGACAATTTACAAGGTCACAATACACACAAGTTTGAATGATTTCTATTGCAAAAACAGTCCAGAAAAAAAAGACAGTAAAAAAAGCTGGACAATATTTGAATATCATTCCAAGAGCACAGCTATAGGTTCATTAAGAAAATCAAAGAACACAACTAGCTACAGTCAGTATTCACAAACATCAGAAAAACCCTGGATAAAAATGAAATTCACAGGAATGTAACAAAGCAGAACCTTTGATGCTTGTCAAAAAGCATTGGGTGGCCCACCAAGCATCTAGACCAGCGGTTCTCAACCTGTGGGTCACGACCCCTTTGAGGGTCAAATGACCCTTTCACAGGGGTCACCTAAGCACGCGCTAGCCTGCCATCTTGGTGACTGGCAACGCACAGGTGCGGGGAGGGGGCGGGGAGGGGGTCACGGCGGCAGGGCAGGGGTTGTGGCATTAGAAAGGTTGAGAACCACTGATCTAGACTAATATTCTACAGGAAGATTAATCAAAAGTAGATTTTTTTTTTCAGGTTGTGTAGGTATCATTGTGTCTGGTAGAAGCCAAACACTGCATTCCACAGTAAGAGCCTCATACTAAATTTTCAAGCCTGGAGATAATAATCTGTGGATGGTTTGCTACCTCAGGATCTGGATGACTTACTAGCATTGAAGGAAGTATGAATTCTGCATTTTATCAGAAAATTCTATAGGAGATTATCGGGCTTTCTGTTCATCAGATGAAGTTGGTGTGCAAGTGAGGCATGCAGAAAGACAGTGAATTCAAACACACAAGCAAGTTTACAAGAGAATAGATTAGTGGAGGGAGAGGAGAGGGACTATTTTTTTAAAGTCCAGCATAAATCCCATGGAAAAGTTGAGGCAAGACCTAAAATGAGCACATAGTACTAGAAAATCTTCAAATGATAGGGAGTAGAAGCAGTTTGCCATAGGAACCACTCCAGGGGAAGGATACTGCAAAATCCCCATTCCCTCCCCACTCCTGGGGGAAGGATATTGCAAAATCTCCATTCTCACCCCACTCCAGGGGAAGGATACTGCAAAATCCCCATTCCCTCCCCACTCCTGGGGGAAGGATATTGCAAAATCTCCATTCCCACCCCACTCTGGGGCCAGCCAGAGGTGGTATTTGCCGGTTCTCCAAACTACTCAAAATTTCCGCTACCGGTTCTCCAGAACCTGTCAGAACCTGCTGAATTTCACCCCTGGGTCTCTGGCAAGATGGGTGGCAGACAAGTTTAATAAATGAAACAAATGAAACATACACCAAACTCTGGTCATTTTATTTAGTAACTCAGATTTCTGTTATGTTGCTAGACTTGGCCTGAAGCTCTGATAACTTTTAATGGCAAAGATATTTAAACATCCAGAAGATTCCAAAATGGTACATTCTTCTTCACTGAACCATTCATACTTTATTTGACTACTGTGTAGCTTTTTTCAGCCAGCAACATTATTGATCAAAGTGAGAAAAGGAGAGATGACAGTAAAAGGGATTTCTGTTTTTTAAAAAAGTGGCTGCCTCAACAGCTTCATGCAGTCACAATGTCTCACCCTGATGCTCAGAATTTCAAATATGTACATTGAATAATAATTATTATTATTTTTGTGTGTGTGTGTGTGTGTGTGTGTGCAGAGTCCTTCGGGAGTTGGGCGGCATATAAATTTTATAAAATAAATAAATAAATAAATAAATAAATATGTGTGTTCATGTGTTGGAGAGAAATGGAACGATTAAGTGAAGTATACAGAAAAGGATGGGGGAGAATTTTTCGCAATGATGAGAAAGTTGTTATAAAATTGTGAGGGACTTGAGTTATGACCCAATAAGGGGATGAGAGAAAGTGTAAATGGAGAAAGGGCACAAAAATAAGTACTGTATTGTAAACCAAAATCAAATCTGCAAAATTTTGCAGTACCTTTCCACACCTGTGATTTCCGGAACCATTGGACCCTTAGTTGGTGCCAAATCTGAATGCTAATCATGCAACCCAAAAGTCATGATTAAGGCTTCTCTGCTGCATTTCTTCCAAAAATTAAGAAAGCCAAACACTCCGACTTTCCATCTCTCCGTCTTTTTAAATCTAGATTAAAATCCACTTGAAATAGATTTGAAAGTCTGGATCAAGACACTATGACTTCAGATATTTTTATATGTTTACAAGTTTTTAAAGCTATGAGAGAACCACCAATCAATCATGATTTGTCTTTTCTGGCCCACAGCAGAGTACAAAGACCCGTCGGCCAATCAATGCTTGCTTACTGGTTGTAACTGAGTGACTTCTTCCATCTCCTTCATGTCTAAACAAGCGTCCCCTCCCCTCCTTCACAAACATTCAAGAGAATAATTCTTTTCCATTGTTTTCCTGTTTGCCATAGTAGCAGACATTTGAACCTTCAAAGCTAATGCTGGCAGTTCTGCATTTTTGTTCCTTTTACCAAATCATTCCCACATATTGCTTGGCTGGTGGAATTTGGGATGAGCCAAGAATCCCTTCCTATGAAAGCACAGATGATGTTTTGGGCACAAGTTAGTGATACATTACAATTTCTGAAGTGGCATCCACGGCTTGGAAGCAGCATTTTTCCATCTACAGATGCAACACTGCTGGCACAATGACATGTCTGCTTGCAATTACAGGTCCCTGATTACTATGCCATGGGATCAACAGAGGGTTTATCTCATGCAATTGTGGAAACTACCTTGGAAGGACTCCATTTATAACCAAAAAGAACCAGTATTTCTCTCTTCCTCGTCTCACAGCTCCCAAAATCTTTACCCAATTCCATCCTTCATCTGAAGAAATCACTCAGTTGATCTTAGTTCCCTCCCTTTACCTTAGTTCCCTGCCTGATCTAAATGATTCATGGCTGGCAGGCCTATGAAATACCCACCTGGGATTTGATGGCTTCTATTTACATGTTTGCACATAACTTTTCCTTCCCTCCCAGCAAGCTCCCATTTAATCATAATCTCTCTTGTCTGCCTTTTTCAAGGCTCCTTCTGTGAGATGAGAACCAATAAAACCTTTGGGGTCACTTTCTCCAACTCTCCAACTTCTTCCACAGTTTGGTAAGATCTTAGCTTGATTTCCACTCTCCAGAGTTCATTCAACATGCCATTATGTGAAAAGAATGCTAAATATTTTTTACTTCTCTGTGGTTATGAAGAGGTTGTGTCATGTTTAGAATAGATGAACACCCGGATCTTAGGGCAGGGAGGAAACTTTCTGTGAGGGAGACAGAGGTATAAGCACATTTTTCCACTTTGAACAGATAATGGGGGGGGGATTTTCCCATGGGGGGAAGGGAAGCCTGCAGAACATTCTCTTGAAGCCAGGTGGAACAATGCAATCGGGGGATTTGCCCATGGGGGCAATGGAAGCCTGCAGAACATTCTCTTGAAGCCAGGTGGAACAATGCAATCCTTTTAAACTGCACATAGGAGGCTGTATCTCTCCAAGCAAAAGAGATTGGTGGAAGTCCCAGGAATACAAAATCTCTGTTTCTCCAGAATCTCCAACTTACTCTTAGGATTCTCTCAAAGGAACTACAATCCTCACAAAATTGGAGTTGGAAGTTCCTGACTATAAATAAAATGAAAAATAACATATCGATGTCTCCTTCCATGCAGAAACGGCCTTCCCTATAACTATTAATCATGTTAAGACATGACACATCCTTAGCATCACATGTTGATTCCCTCATAAGAGACTGTCATCCAAGGAGACCTAACTCAAGTTGCTCATAATGCTTTTTATAGAAACAATAAAACTCAAAATATCACTTCTGCCCAACGATGCCGTGTCATTTTCATCACGTATGCAGAGGCAATTTGGAACTAATTCAGCATTTAATTGCTGACTCTAAAGAAACGTAATGGGAAAAAAAAAGGATATGTTCTGATACACATTGTGTTTTGTTTAAATAGAATTAATGTGAAATCACTAAGGTATTAGACTGGGAGTGGGCACCACCAACTCAAGTTCACCTTCAGCCATGGAAGCTGATGGGTGATCAAGGGTGTAGAGATAGAGGTCATGCAGAGGCTGTGTGCAGCAAACTGCCTACCTCAAAGCAGGCCTCGAATACCTACATGATCTCATTCAGTTCACATGATTTCACCCAGTTCACATCGCCTGGATGAAGTAGGACACTATCTCTGGCTGGTACATGATCTCATCTAGGTTGTATCAACAGGAGGTTCTTAAGGATTGGCGAGGAGAATTCACCAATAAAAATGCTGTGGCTTTTTGTTACCTTTTGTTGCTTGTAAAACTGTATAAAAGTAATAAACACTGAGAAGGCAGTCAGACATCTTGGCATCCTGCAATGACTGGTCTCTAACTCCATCACTAGGGCAAATAGCTCTTCAATCCAGCCTACCCTACAGGATTGTTTTTGTGGGGGAAAACTAGGAGAAGGGAACAGTATGTATACCATCTTGAATTCCTGTACAGAAGGCACAATCTAAAATCAAGCCAATAAAATAAAAATAAATACATAAAATGACACATAGAAGTATTAAAAAATGCACTATGTCATCCATGGCAAACTTTTTATTATCCATTATCCTGCTCCAAATATGAAGCAATTGCCCCAGATGCAGTAAAACGGGTTCATTTTCCAAATGTTTCCTGTGTTGCTGACAAATTTATTGGCATCATAAAAAAAAGGGCACTTTTTGAAACTCCGGAGATGTCTTGGATGTAATGGTGTCAAATAAGTTTGCTTTCATTCCAAAGACCAAACCAAATTCGGTGTCTTCTTGAGAAGGTGAATCACGCTAGGATTAAGCAGTTGCCACACTTGCCAGAAACAGTGCAAAAAATGTTCACTGAGCCTCAAACCAAACACAAGCAGCAAACCTGCATTTTTAAGTGTAGTTCTCCCCAACTCACTTATAAAGCAAAGGATAAAAGTATGTTGATGGGATTGGCTTAGATGCCTCTTGGCCATTAAAACAGCATACTCCATTCTGTTTAATGTGGGGGCAGACCCTCATTTAAAGCTGCAGCTCTGCATGACATCTATCATATTTATTGAAGATCTCAACTCTATGAAAAAGGAAGCATATCTAGAAACAGCAATCCTGCTGTTTCTTCTCTTCACCAACAAACTGAAAAGCATATTGTTAGTTGTTTGAATTTCCTCTCTTTTAGAAGGGATATGGAGTCAGGGAAATTTGGTACCTAACCAAATCAGTAGTTTGAGAAAAAAAAAAAAGAACGTTGGTAACTACGGTAAATAAATAGCAATAGCACTTAGACTTACTGTATATACTGCTTCACAGTCCTTTACAGCCCTCTCTAAGCAGTTTACAGAGTTCAGCATATTGCCCCCAACAATTTGGGTCCTCATTTTACCACCTCAGAAGGATGGAAGGCTGAGTCAACCTTAAGCCTGGTGAGATTTGAACTTGCCAAATTGTAGGCAGCCAGCAGTCAGCAGAAGTAGCCTGCAGTACTGCACTCTAACCACTGCGCCACCATGGCAAAAAATATTGCTTTCTTGCAAGTCAGTGCCAAGGTGCATTGTCGTACCATCTTCCATAACTATTTTTAATTAACTTGTTGGTCTAGTATTCCGCCCTGAGATTTCCTGGTGGTCTCCCAACCAAGAGGAAACAAGGTATCAGCCCCACTAGGTAAATCTGACCTGAAAATAACTCCACAGGAAGACTAAAACTTCCTTTATTGAGAAGGGGTATAATCACAGAATCTTGCAAGTCTGGTCCAGCATCCCTCCACCTTCTTCTTATACGCTAATGAATTGTGAGGTGTCTGTCCAAGCTACTTCCAAATGTTAACTCATTGCTCTGCACTTAAAAAAAAAAACATTTCATCCCTTTTGCCTAGTGACACTTCTTGGCTAATTTCTATTAAAGTCATCTCTCTTATTTTACACGTAAACTCCCTGCTTAGTTTGTCAACATCAGGAACAGAATTTATATTCCAAGGCAACAAGGGCTTGGATAATGCAAGACTTGCTTAATGCAGAATCCTGGAAGCTTGCAGGCAAGCAATTTTTTTTTTTACTTTGCCCTATCACATTTATATCCACTGGGAATATTTATTTATTTTTATTTATTTGTTTGTCAAACATGTACAAGATAGCAGGTATAGGTATAAACATAAACATAATCAAAGTGAATACAGATAGATGAGGACAAGATCACTCTGTTGCTGAAGTCGTATTTTCTGCAGTCGAGTTTGGAGCGGTTTACATTGAGTTTGTATCTATTGTGTGCTCGTGTATTGTTGTGGTTGAAGCTGAAGTAGTCATTGACAGGTAGGACATTGTGGCAGATAATTTTATGGACTACATTTAGATCGGTTCTAAGGCGACGTAGTTCTAAGTTGTCTAAGCCCAAAAGTTCAAGTCTGGTGGAATAAGGTATTCTGTTGCGAGTGGAGGAGTGGAGGACTCTTCTCGTGAAATATTTTTGGAAATAATAAATTTTGAAAATGATGGGAAGAAACCTCAATAAATGGCCTTCTGGTGGATAGGTGTTTTGTGATTGGCCACACCCAACATGGCAGTCATTTTGTAAAGAAAAGCATTCTTTTTTTTTTTTTTTTACTGTTTGGTGAGAGTTCCTGATGTATTCTCAAAATTCAGAATATGTCCCTGAGCCCAGAACGGTTGCCCATTCCAGATGGATAATTTGATCCATACTTCAACAATAAATTCATATGTCAAAATGAGCTCTTTCCACAAATAAATGTATCTTGACTTCTGCAGATTTACTTAGCTCATAGAATCTGTGCATGAGGATGTATCGAAGAAACCTTTTTAAATTTCATTTACAGGAAACTTGGGAAGGAGAAAGGAGATAGATTTATTTATCCCTCCCAAATGTTGTGGGAATACATTTGACAATTTCTGTAATGATTGGCCATCTTTGTTAGAAACTCAAGAGACTTGGAATCCAATAATATTTGGAAAGCTGTAAAGTCTAGCAGTTTTCCTCTTTGTTTATGCCAGATTATTTATGTTTATTCAATAGTTACAGTGGGGATTATTCCCAATGAAACTGTAGTGTAATGGTTTCCCCAGTTGCCAGCTCAGACAACAAGGAAGAGCTGGCTCTGAGGATTTCGGAAAGAGATGTGGAGAAGCATCCGGAAGACACAGGGGACTCCAGGCTAGTAGTGGATGGGCAAGAGGAGGAGAGGCCAGGAACATTGGAAAGGTCAGTGAATGAGCAACCAAGTAAACAGCTGGCTGAAGTGGCAAGAGGCAAGATGCAGCTGCAGCCAGGAAGCATGGATGACCTGTCAGAAGAGCAGGGTGGAGAATAGCAATAGCAATAGCACTTAGACTTATATACCGCTTTACAGTGCTTTACAGCACTCTCTAAGCGGTTCACAGAGTCAGCATATTGCCCCCAACAATCTGGGTCCTCATTTTACCCACCTTGGAAGGATGGAAGGCTGAGTCAACCTTGAGCCGGTGAGATTTGAACCGCTGAACTGCTGAACAGTCAGCTGAAGTAGCCTGCAGTACTGCACTCTAACCACTGCGCCACCTCGGCTCTTCTCAAGGGGTGAGAAGGGGTGTAGCTGCATTTGGTCAATGGAGATGAGGAGGAATTGCCTCTCCTGCCAGATCTCAGGGCATGCAGAGTTGAATGGAGGGAGGCGCAACAGAGGTCGACAAGGCTAGTCGCAAGAAGGCAGCCTTGCCCCTCCTAATAAGCTGCACACGCTGGTGCCTACTTAGCCCAACATGTGGAGCGAAGCATTGTTGGAGACAACCATGTGCTTTCCTGCTGTGCATATGCTTTGACTTCATGGATTCCTGATTCCAGACCTGTGACTTGTTTCTCGACCTCGTGCTTGGACCTTGGATTTCATGCCTGGATTCTGGACTTGGACCTTGGCTTTGGATATCATGCTTGGACTTCGTGTTTAGATTTTCGGATCTGTGCCTTGACCTCGGACTTTATATTTGCCTGTTTGACTTCGTGCCTTGACTGTATGGACTCTGACTCATCTGGACTTTGTGGAAAGCCATTGGCCAGCAAGTTTCTTGGGGGTGAGACCTGGGGAATAATAATAGGGGCTTGTGGTGCCTAAATAAAGTGTTCACACACTTTGGTGTGTGCATGCATGGACTGGGACAGGACATGTAGTCTTAACTAGATAAATTGATTAGCAGAAATGCTCTTAACCAGATCCCTATTGCTTTCATCTAAGCCAGTGGTTCTCAGACTTGGCAACTTTAAGATGTGTGGGCTTCAACTTCCACAATTCCCAAACGGACTTCCAGATCCCAGATGCACAAATAATGAGGCAGTATCCATCTCCACCATTAGAGAGTTGCGATTCATAGTTTTCTAAAACTTATACTCCAAGTTTTCCCTCTTCCAAAAATTGCACAAAATTACCGGCAAAGTATAAACAAATGAATGATAATTAAAATATGTAGGTCATGCTCATCGCCATATTAAAAGAGAAGAACTCTGAGCCAAAGTGGCAAATTAAAACAGAAGACTTGCATGTCTGCTTTTTAAAAAGCAGCATGTATCTAATTACAATGGAACAAGATAAAAGGATATTTATTTGTTCATTCATTTAATAGTCCAATTTATATGACTACCCTTCTATCCAAAAAATTCTGGGCAGCAAAGAAAATAAAAACAGAATTTTATTAAAGAAAAAACAAGAAACCAACTGAAACTGCATTGTGGCTCATTAAAAAACACAAATTCACAAATAGACCATATCAGGGTGGCTTTGGGCCACTTTACCACAACATATAAACTCTACTTTTTACAAGAATGCATAACACTTATATGTTTTCCAAGGATTTTAAAGTAGTATATTTATAACTCTATTTTCTCTTAATGTCAACCCTATTAGATAAGATCAGCCAAAAAGCCTTGATAAGGAGCGAAGATCATAGTTTTAGATCATTTTCCCCCACTGACTAAATTTTAAACTTATAAAAACAAAAACGAAAGTGGTGCTCTGATAACAATATTGCCATCGTTCAGAATAGCTTGATCTCTTTAGCATGCCAGTTCAGACAAGGTTTTGAGTTCTCCGAAACAAACATATTATCTCAGCATTGCACAGAATCTGTTTAATATTTGAACATTAAAAATGGGAGAGGTTAATCCATTTCAGTTTTAGATTCTCTTTTCCAATGATCAGTACTGCTGTAAAGGAATATTGGCTTTCCTGGTAAAGGAGTACAGTAGCTCAGAAGAAATTGAATTTTAAAAGGGTGGAATAAGAACTATTGATCCCAACCTTTCCAGATGTAAAATATTAATTATAAACCTTTATTTTACACCAGACAGAGCTGTTTGATCAATTAAAAATTAGGACATTTGGCTGCAAACATACGCAAAATGGTTCTGATAGAACTCTTAATTCCACCTTGATTGCTCACCGATACCTGTTAAGCTTGAGAAGATTCAGTCACATATTTCAACAGGAAAAGAATAAAAGATTTTACTTTACTTTCACACATGCGTTAAAAAAAAAATCACAGTAAAGAAATTCCCATCCTGAAATGCTGCATCTGTTGTGCCACAGTAGATGTTTGCCTACTTGTCCTTAGGCAGTATCTGCGGAATAGCAATATCAAAGCTTATGCATGAGCAACTGGACAGACACTGGTGAACAGCAAACACTCACCATTTCTGTCTGATTTGGAATCTGTGCTCAGTTGGATAAAGATCTTTATGATTTATGGGTTTGATGTTTAGAAAGGGTTGACTATGGAAAGAAGGAAATTATGCTGTAACCTAAGAATAGAATAGAATAGAATAGAATAGAATAGAATAGAATAGAATAGAATAGAATAGAATAGAATAGAATAGAATAGAATAGAATAGAATAGAACAGTGATGGCGAACCTATGGCACGCGTGCCACAGGTGGCACGTGGAGCCATATCTGCCGGCATGCGAGCCGTTGCCCTAGCTCAGTTCCAGCGTGCATGTGTGCACCGGCCAGCTGATTTTCAGCTCACGCGGAGGCTCTGGGAGGCCGTTTTTGGCCTCTGGATGGCCTCCGGGGGGCAGAGGAGGCCGTTTCCGCCCTCCCCAGTCTCCAAGAAAGCCTCTGGAGCCTGGGGAGGGCAAAAACGGGCCTACTGGGCC
>QLTV01000804.1:5781016-5803411 GCA_003457575.1 Thermophis baileyi
AATGGCATGGAATGGAATGGAATGGAATGGAATGGAATGGAATGGAATGGAATGGAATGGAATGGAATAGAATAATAACTTTATTGTCACTTTGAATGTACACTGATCGGCGTACATTAAAATGAAATTTTGTTGCAGACAGCTCTCAAGACATACAGCTTTGTTGTATCTTTGAAATACAGAAATTTCATTGCATACAATTCTCTGTTGTATCTTTGAATGGTCACTAAATGAACTGTTATAAGTCGAGGACTACCTGTACTCATAATAATTGTCCAGTGATATTTTGAGAGCTTTCAAAGTACTTCATTTCTCTTCAATAATAGGAGGATAATAGCTCAGTGTCATTTATATCTATAGAAAACTACCCCTTTGGTCCAAATAAATGAATACAAGCTTGCAATGCAAGTAATTTGTCATACAGTACAGGCAAATATCAAGAATAGAAAGAATCCTCAGGGTTAGAAATATACCAGAAATTGTTAATAATAATGACATTATTTTATTTATGGCTAAAAGATCTGAATAAAATTATTAATAATGTTGTGGATTTCGCTATTTCACAGCTGTAAATTAGTCGATACGTTGTCAGCATTGTTCTGGTTTTATGAGAGCTTTCAGAATGTGGCAATACTTGATGATCTTTCCTCAGGTACCATGTGGCCACATCCACACAACCTCCTTGTTCCACTCCAGTGCAAAGGTATGTCGCCAATAATTTCTGTTGGGTATATCTGCACGCTACTGCGTACAACTCATGGTCAGCTTCAGTTGAGGTAGCCCAAAAAAGCAGCATTAGGTGCTGTTTTCCTTCTTAGTTCAGCTCAAGACCTGTCATACAAACAATCCATGGTGTAGAGAGCAAACAACTTGAGGTGACATAGTCTTAAAGTGGCAGTAGTCTGGTCAACCTTGATTGATTTGAGCTGGCATGTCTGCCATGGGACTTCCTTCCATCTGGTCTTTGGGTTAGGGTTAGTTCGCCACCCATTTGTACCAGTGGTGGGTTCTAAATGATTTTGCTGCCGATTCATGCACGCACTTGTGCACACACGCTTCTGCGCATGCGCAGAAGTGTCCCGGGCAGGTGGGCGGAGCCTCCCGCCACTGGCGCTACCGGTTCTAAGAACGGGTCCAAACTGGGAGAAACCCACCACTGATTTGTACTATTCAGGTGACCCCGAGGACAGACAAACCCCCAAGTGGCCTCAATGACTCTCTAAAAGAATGCAAATGACCAGCTGTCTGCAAGGAATATAAATCTTTCCATTCCCCACCATCCAGTCAGAGCTGAAGAAGCAAAACATCTTCAAAGAAAAACAAGAAAGTCCAGTTGCCTCTTGAAAAAGCACCTTTTGGAATCCTCCAAAGATTGCTAAACTATAACTTGAACACCTTAACTAGCATGTTCAGTGTTAAGAAATGCCAAACATTATAACTCTTGAGTCAACTATAAAAAGTACAACATACATATTACTGTACTCAATGAAGATAATTGTTAAATGTTATTACTACAGCACTCTGACGAATGCAACAAATTCTAGCATTTTGCAAATCTATATACAATATTCTCTTGAATCAAATATTTTGGCTTAGCTAAAAATCCTCTTCAGTGATAGGTGGTAGATTTTCTCATCACTATAACTTTGTTTAAGCCTTTCTCAGTCTGAACAATAATCCTTTAATATAAAAAAAAAATCTTTAGTAAACTGTAATAGAAAAACACTAATTATTCAACATTTAAATATCACATTAGTTTCAACTAATGAAAAGCTTTAAATTTTAGATTTAGATAAATCTAATAGTAATATAGTAGTACATTAACAGAAATAATTGTGTAAGATATTGTACATTCAGAATTTGCTTAACAGTTGGTACTCAGATATTTTTTTTCATATGCTTCATGTGTCCAAATAGCAAGATTAATGTTGTAGCTAATATATTCATTCTCAGGGGGGAAAAAACCATGACCTTATTTTTAAACCATATTTTCATATTTTTAAAACCCCAAACTTTATTTTATAAATACTGTCCTATTTCTTAAAAGTCTAATTTATTACTGGTGGCCATCACAGATGAGGTTCTACATCAGGGCTGTCAAACTTGCGGCCTGCAGGCCAGATGCGTCACACGCTGGCCATGCCCACACCCCATTTAGCAAAGGGGAGGGAAGTCTCAATACGTCACGTGACGCGAGTTTGACACCCCTGTTCTACATTAATCCTTTTTTTATAAAATTAAGACAGCGTCTTGAACTTGGCTGTCCCAAAATTTCAGAGGCAGGAGATCCTAGAAGAAAAGCTAGATCTTGTTCCATCCCTATCACAGCAAGTAGCCATTGTGGAAGACAAGTCTAAAATCCTGAGATTTAACGCATATTTCTTTAAAAATCAGCACAATTACCGGTACTTGGGTTTTTTTTATTAGCAATTAGCTTGCCTTTCGTGTTTAACACACCCTTAATATTGATTTATTTACTGGGAAAAGAATGGACATTCTCTTGCTTTTCCCATGGTGCCACCAACAACCCTTCTGTATGTTTGATGCTCTCCTATTGCCAAAATCTCTCTCTCTATTCTTTGCCAAAGCCCACTAGACATTCCACCATGTGATTCAATCTCTTTTACTGGGCTTTGTTAAAAATTTCCCTTGAGAGATCCATGTGTTTACAAGTTGGAAGCATCTTAACTACTAGCTACTTGAGATTTACTTAGAAATTTGTTTATTTCATTTTGTTCTTGCCTTAGTTCTTCTTTTCTTTGAATCCCAACAGGGATCTTTTCTCAAATCAGAGCTTTTTGTGTAACAATTCAAAGGTTTTTCTTCTGCATACTACCATAGTTCATGTTGCCATGGTCTGTACAACACATTTTGTTGCCTAAGCCGAAACAGACAGTAATGCTATGTAAAAAGCAAACTTGACTGGCGGTTGAATTTTACTTCAATATTTGCCAGAGTACAGGTGCCTAAGTTTAGGGGGAATACAATAAGAAAAACCACCCAGTTCTATCCTACCCGATATTTAGAGGAAATTTTTAGAACACTGCTACAGCTGCTGCACAGAAGCTCTGTATGTTGGTAGAGAGGGCCAAGGATGTATAATCAGGTTGCATTTGCTCAAAGGTGACTAGGGAGTTAGTCAACTGGCTTTTGCAAAATTAAACTTGCAATTCTTGTTCGGTAGTTAGAGCTTAAGTGTACAAGGCTGTCCTACTTCCAAACAGGTTAGCTTCTTAATTCCTTGTGTAAAGGCTTTTAATTATTTCTCATGTATATTGCTTAGATATATCTGTGCTGTTGAATGGGAATTACAGGGTATTATTGAAACTTATTCACCAATGTATCTTTAGTCTCTTTTTTTAAAGAGCTGAATGGTATGTTTATAATGAGAACTAAACCTCACTGAGTTTATCCCCAGCTAAGTCAGTACGTGCTTACAGCCTAAGCAACTTACACAGTCCCAAAGGTTCGTCTTGCATCAATTTCTGTTGAAAAGATTGATAAAATTCCAAATTAGAAGAAATTGTTGTTGGAGGGTGAAGGGAAAAGAGTAATGATCATACTTTCTACTTATTGGTTTGCTTTTACAAAAATCAATTGTCATTCCACTTTCACTCCTTTTAAATTTCCTGTTGGAGCAAATTCCAACATATTATTTGTCCATACTGCGTTACTTTCTCATTATATAGCTACCTATGTTCAGTTATCTATATAATGTGGCACTTTGTAGTACTTTTTCTTTCTTCCATATTTATTAATTGAAATATTAAGCAGGCGGTAGGGTAGGGTTGTAGATTAATGTCTTGGCTTACATGCGCAGGACCATTGCTTGTTTACTGAAATATATGTATCTGTAGATGCAACCACAACTGGATCACCACCAGTTCCATACAGCATCAAAACGGTGAAACTCTGAGGAAAATTGAAGCAAGGGACCTGGGAGGCAGAGAAGACGATGAGGCAAGGATTCTTTCATGGGGGTCGGGGAGGTGGGTGGAAAATGGCCCTGAGCAACATCCAAAAGAAAGTACTGTATACTTGTATTTCATTGTTAATGCCTTTCAAGTGAGCCAAAATAATTGTCTCAAGCACTATGGTACTCATGAAATTGGTCCAGTTTTGGTCCAATAACCAGACAACCTCCTTCCTTCCAAAATGTGCTCACATCTCCTCCCAACATCTCCTGTACCTGGTTGCTTCGTAGGTCATCTCTTCAATTGGTTTTTCTTCACACTCTTATCCAAGCATCTTCTCAGCTTCTCTTCATAGATAAGGCTTCCAGCTCCTCTCATTACACTGGTTTAGCTGCCACTTGCAAGAGCCAACTTTTCTATTGTACAGGTATGTGGGTCATCTACCCTTTTGATTGTCCTTTATTTGGCCTGAGAGAAAACATTGGGATGGCGTGAGTTAATTGCCTGGAAGTCAGACATATAAAACAGTTCAGTTAAATTGATATTAGTTTTGCTTCCTACTCAAATAAAATTTGTCAAGTCTTATAAGGACCCAATGTTAATGGTATGTTAATAATATGCAAATGAACATGTAGGAAGTAAACCCACCCCTCTCCTAGAAAACAAAATATTTAAGGAAATATTAAAAAGGCAGAATATTATATTTCCATGGATGAGATGGAGAAACATGTTTTTAGGCAGGAAACACTCATTCCCCCCCCCACCTTTGTCAATGGGCCATTAGAAGGCCTTGGCCAGTCTATTCTACATAACAAAGATCTACCCTCTTCAGGCAGACCCATCTAGCAAACAGAAACTCATGGAAAATTACATCAGTCAGCACTCAAAGCAAGCCTGGGGGACAGCCTAAAAGGTTAGCTAAGACCCCCGCCCCCTGGGAGACGCCCCTTGGGAGTCTGACCACCAATCAGAGTGCATTTCTTATGCAGGAACAGGAAACTCTGAGGTGGGGCCCAACAGAGGTTATAAAAAAACTTAGGGACTCCCAGCAACACTCTCTTCTTTGCTCTTCTTCTCTTCACCCAACATCTTGAAGCATGTGATCGCCTTTTCTGTTCAGGAACTCAAGTCATGTGCTCCTGTCCACCATTAAACCATCTTTCCAAGCAGTCTCCATGTTTCCAGTGTCTTTTTCCCCACTTGGAACTGAACCCAGATGGACATTTCTTCCAACAAACAAATGGCTGAAAAGAACAGTTTAATCTCTAACTGAGTTGTCTCTACATTTTTAACCGTTAACCTGATGCCTCCATCCTGTAGGAATAGTCAATGTGGCAGCCACAACTGACTTTAGCCCAATGCATTAACGAGAGTAGGTGCCTAGCCTTGTTCAGTACATTAAAATATGACACAGATATTTCAGAATATGAGCAAATAAAACAATAAGCTGCTGAAGTGTTTCTTTACAGCTCCTAATGAATTAGTGCAGTGGTTTAAAGCATCAGGCTAGAAACTGGAAGACTGTAAATTGGACCAGTCATTCTCTCTCAACCCCAGGAAGAAAACTATAGCAAAAAATTTCCAAAATCTTGCTAGGAAAACTACAGAGTTTTCTGCTTTTTCCATGGAGTGAAGGTTCTATTTTTTCTTTCTTTCTTTATCATAATATGTATATGGCTGCCCATTTCATGAGAATGTGAGTTTTCCCTTCTAGCTATTTTTCCAGGATCTGTTTTAGTATATATTCCAAGAAATAGCTCAATGATGAGACCATCAATTATTTCTTGCCTGAAAAGTGGTTCATATGGTACACTTTGCAACAGCTTTAGCTGACAAAGAGTATTGTGAAACTTCTTGGATTGCCATTTTGAATTCTTTTAAGAAGAGAAGTGGGTGGGATATGTTTGGAAACCACTCAAAGATCATGACTGGTTGTGAAGCTTTCTGCCAAATTAATCCTTTCTTTTAATTCTTCTCCAAAAGAGATGGCTCCTTTCCCACTGTGTTCTTTTGTTTTGAAATACTTAAAGTGGCTTAAAGAAAACATCAATACTTTGTCAAAAAGGTTTGCAGACATTTAACATTTTAACATCAATTCCTTCTTCCTAACTGACTTAGGTGGATATGTTACTCAGTTTTGAAGGAGAGAAAATAAAAAGATTATCAAAAATTATATCAAAGGGGTAATCATGTTTTGAAACTCTCAACACATCTTAAATTATTACCTTTCCAGTAGTAATAACAAGAAAGGCAAAATAAGGAAGACTTTTCCAATGAGAGAGAAGCACTGAAATCTTGGAAAACTTATGTTATAGCAAATGCGTTAACCTTAACCTTTAAAAGTCACAGGAGATGGCAGTACTTGGCTAATGTAAGCTAAGTAGGGTTAGACATGGTTCATTCCTGGATGGGAGCTCAGCAGGAAATGCTTCAACTGTAAGATAGATTGGTTACTTGAAAAACCATCCAGGGAAAGTCCCAAAGGTGCTTGTTCAAGAGGCAACTGGACTTCCTGTTTTTTTCATTCCCCACCATCCAGTCAGAGCTGAAGAAGCTTCTTGGATGAGAAGTGAAACGTCTTCAAAGAAAAAACAGAAAGTCCAGTTGCCTCTTCAAAAAGCACCTTTGAGACAGCCATGACCTGGATGACTGAGAATCTCCATAGACATCCAGGGAAAGGGTGATGGTTAACTATTTTTGTACTGCTGCCAAGAAAACTACTAAGATGTGTCACTTGTAAACACCAGAAGTCACATTTAGCTTAAATAATCTTTATCTTTGGAGACCATCAAGTTGAGGAAGGCTAGGATGAATTTGCATCTAATTTCCCTCATCCCTGTTTTTGAGCCCCTAATAGACCCAGGATACATTCATAGAAAATAAAAATTCCACAGCCCAGGGTTAGGAAGCATGCCCATTTGCCCAGAAAAAAGACATATACTAGGATCAGATGGCTTCAGACAGAGATTGAAAACTGTGTGTGGCCTAGAGGTGGAGCTCTTGCCTCACAATCAGGAGGTTGTGAGTTCGATCCTAGGTAGAGGCAGATGTAAGGGTCTCCTGCTTGGGCAGGGGGTTGGACTAAATGACCTGCAAGGTCCCTTCCAACTCTGTTAATCTGTTACCTATCTGTTAACTCCAGCGATATTTGCATCAGTGGTGATTAGGTACCATAGTTTGCCATTTACTTTCCTTAATGGCTAATGCTTTCCCGCTGTACATAGATTTTACCCATACGATGCTCCTCAAGTGTTTAAACTGCTGATGGTATGTAGCCTTCATTAACATTTGAATGTGGATTCATTGATTAAAATATCCTTCTTCACCCTCCCCTGTTCTTTTCCCCTTTTGCTTGTTTTCTTCACTATCAAAAATCAGACAATATAACCCTCAGTGAGAAAAGTTGTTGTTTGTCTCTTTGAAATATCACACATATAAACAGAAATAAATAAGAGAATTTGTATGTACAGGTAGTCCTCAACTTACAATCATTTGTTTAGTTTACAACGGCACTGAAAAAAAGCGACTTATGACCATTATTCACACTTATCACCATTGCAGCATCCCCATGGACACATGATCAAAATTCAGATGCTTGGCAATTGGTTCATATTTATGATGGTTGCAGTATCCTGGGGTCATGTGATCATCTTTTGTGACCTTCTGATGAGCAAAGTCAATGGGGAAGCCGGTTTCACTTAACAACCGTGTTACTAACTTAACAACTGGAGTAATTCATTCAATATCTGTGTCAAGCAAGATCGTAAAATGGGGTAAAATTCACTTAACAAATATCTCGCTTAGCAACAGGGCTCAATTGTGGTCGTAAGTCGAGGACTACCTGTATGTAAAATGAAAATAATCAGAGATAACTATATTTGTTACTTATCTTGGCAGAGTAATGAAATTTATCTGGGGAGTGTTAATAATTTTCAAGCTGAGCACAAACCTGCAGGGGGATATAACTGAACAACAAAAACACAAAAAGGGTGAATGTAAGATTAGAAATAACAGAATCATAGTTCCCAAGTTATGGGTTGGACTTTATCTTCTGAATAAATGTGTGATGTTCTAGGCATCAGTATGGCTCCCAGATATCTCCCCGCTCTAGCTGATATTTTTAAAAGACTCTTTTCATGCATTTAAATGAATAAATGAGAAAGAAGCTGATACAGTGCAAAGTAAAGCACCAATCTCTATCATCGTATTTATTTGTGGCAAAGACATTGGAATCTACAGAGATCCCATTGGGATGGCAGAGACTGGATATTAGTTTACCTTCTGGTAAATGGATGTTTTGTGACTAGCCATATTTATCATGAGAACTATTTCATAAGCAGGCAAGTATCCTATGGCAACTAGGATGTGAGTGTACCCATCACATGTTCTCAAATGTGTCCCAGTCCCAAAAGTCTGACCCATGACTTGAAAAACTGGACTTTTTTTTTTCAGATGTCATATAAGGTGGATAGCCCTAATTTCTGTGTTGTCCATGGCACTTTTAACACATGGAAACATGCAACCAGATGTGGTTGTGTAAATTGCACAAAAACATTGATGATATTCATGGAACTTACTATAAAGGTGATAGTTCAGGCAATATTCCATATTTCATGCCCAGGGGATCAACTAACAGATACCTTTTTAAAAGGAAAGGGGAAAAAAACATTTTGCCCCCTCATCTATTTTTCTAAAGTTAGCAAAATAGGAAAAAGCTGGAAAAGTGGCTGTTAATGGATAATGACAAGTCATTTCCTGTGGTCTTAAAACAAGCCATCAATTACAGGCAGCCTTTTAAATTCTACAGGCTAAAAAACGGAATTCAATATCGTTCAGCTGGTTGTGTATTGCTGAGTGATTTGCAATGTGGGTAGAAAAATAATGTATTTTTAAAAAGAAGAAAATAAATTCCAGTCTAATCCTTTATCTGCATAATAGTACAGTAGCAAACAGTTTGCTAAAAGTTTGCTAAAATTATGGTTTGCTAGAATCTTCTACTATAATGTATATACTTTCTCTTTCTGTATTATTTAGATCACTTGTGATTAGAATTCCTAGCCAACTAGCCAATATTCTAGCATAAACTGTTAGCATAGTCATTTTTGTAGGAACACTTATCAATACTGTATGAGCAACAGAAGTTAGTTTAGGTTTTCCAGAGTTTTCTAAAATGTTTCATAGTAACCCCATATGGTAGCATATGGGTAGCCATAGTGGCTACCCACATGCTACCATTTGCATTGCAGATCTAAAGTAGGATTGAATTTGCAGTGCTCCAATTATTTCTGGAAGACGAGTTTCATAATCATAAGCATGTTGAAGACTGTTGAATTTGGAGAATGACAAATTTCTCTAATATTCTTCTAACAGTCTTGGGACCCAAGAAACTGGTAGTCTACCTATTCTGATCCTGTTAAGGAATGTGACCTTGGGTAAGGCATGGGAGAGTCCAAAAATATTTCACGAGAAGAGTCCTCCACTCCTCCACTCACAACAGAATACCTTATTCCACCAGACTTGAAATTTTGGGCTTAGACAACTTAGAACTACGACACCTTCGGTCTGACCTAAGCGTAGTACACAAAATTATCTGCTACAATGTCCTACCTGTCAATGACCACTTCAGCTTCAACTGCAATAATACATGAGCACACAATAGATACAAACTCAAGGTAAACCGCTCCAAACTCGATGGCAGAAAATATGACTTCAGCAATATNGGGCGTGCATAAGCGCACCAGCGTGCCTACCGTCCCTGTCCTACTGTCCTATTGTCTTCATCTATCTGTATTCACTTTGATTATGTTTATGATTATACCTATACCTGCTATCTTGTACATGTTTGACAAATAAATAAATAAATAAATAAATAAAATAAAAGATTACATAATCCTGAGGTAGAGGAAAGCATGAGAAAGAAACTCAGAATAATACTAATAGCACTTAGACTTATATACCGCTTCACAGCCCTCTCTAAAAAGTTTACAGAGTCAGCATATTGCCTCTAACAATCTGGGTCTTCATTTACTGACCTCGGAAGGATGGAAGGCTGAGTCAACCTTGAGCTGGTCAGAATCGAACTGCCAAACTGCTGGCAGTCGGCAGTCGGCAGTCAGCAGAATTAGCCTGCAATACTGCATTTTAACCACTGCGCCACCATCCTGCCTTGATTTTGTTAGTATAAGTTAGGAAAGAGAGAAACTGGGATTCTGTTATTCTATCTATCCCAATGCTTCTCAACTTTAGCAACTTTAAGATGTGTGGACTCCAACTCCCAGAATTCCTCAGCCTACTAGATTAAAGAACATTCCTGGAAGCCCTGCTATGCCTGTTTCTGGACTTGGATTTGGCTGACATCAATCTTGAAAGTCTGTTACTTTTCTCACAAATAGCAAAGACTCTGCTTCTGTTGTAGTTTCGGACCCTTTCGTTTCTGTTGCAGTTTCAATCTCCTGAATTCACGCAGGAGTGAAAGACCCCTAAATGAACTATTTTTTTCCAGTGTAAATTACAGACCTGGCACTTTCTCTGGACTGAGGTCAGCCTCGCCCTGTTACCTACCCAGGTTCTGACTTGCTCTCCCTTTTCCTGATAGTTCAAGAGGTGGAGAGATCCTGCACTCAAGTCCAGTTTTAAGAAGCCCATTTATGGTTGGGCTACAACTTCCTGGAGCACACATGCCTAAAGTCGTTACTTTAGATATGTGTTTTCTTGGTTACATGTAGTGAGTCATTTATAGTATTGTCTTGCTCAGTATGATTTCATTCGTATTATTTATTTCCAAATATTAGGCAAAGTTTAGCCTGGCCTTAGCAATCCTTCCCTCGTTTTTCCACAAGTACACAATGATAGGACTTGCAATTTAATTCATTTGGTGAGCATCTACTGTAAGTATGCCTGCATCCTCTTGTTATAGCAGTTCTTATAAATGCACATATAATAAGCTATTTTGTAGTTGTGCCAGTTCTGCTTTAACTTTGGCTGTGTCACTTCCACTTTGGCAGAAAGTGCTAAATCTTCATGATTAGAGTCATTTGTACATAGGAACAAACAAATGTTTGGACCAAAATATATCCTTATCTGCAATGTTATTTCCAGAATGGCAGCGCCCTTGGCTGGCCTACAAAAGACAGGTTACAAGAGATAAAATAATGCATCCAACATTATTTCTAATTGCTATTCTCCTTCAACAGATGTTGTTTTCCTGAGATAAAGTACTCTGCATTATCCTTATGGTCTGAAGCCCCAGAAAAATGCTCACGTCTTATTTAAACATTTACATAAATGGTATTTCATATACATAGAAGATCGAAAAGGGCAGACACTGTCTCCAGAAACACAATTTCAAACATCACAGGAAATCATTTAGTACAAGTTCAACATCTTTAAAATTCAATTTGTCTAGAACAATAACAACACCGGCAACAAAATATTGACAGAATTATGCAGGCTGACAAAACTTCCAACAGCATTTTGCAGTGTGGCACGTCCCTGTTCAATGTTTCCACTACTCTTCCATACAGGTAGTCCTCGACTTACGGCCACAATTGAGCCCAAAATGTCTGTTGCTAAGTGAGACAGTTGTTAAGTGAATTTTGCCCCATTTTACCACCTTTCTTACCACAGTTGTTAAGTGAATCTCTGCAGTTGTTAAGTTACTAACAAGGTTGTTAAGTGAATCTGGCTTCCCCATTGACTTTGCTTGTCAGAAGGTTGCAAAAGGTGATCACATGACCCTGGGACATTGCAACTGTCATAAATATGAGTCAGCTGCCAACTGTCCGAATTTTGATCATGTGACCATGGGGATGCTGAGTGGTGCGGTGGCCTAGAGGTGGAGCTCTCGCCTTCACAATCAGGAGGCTGTGAGTTCAATCCTAGGTAGAGGTAGATATTTCTCTCTCTGGGCACATTGAGAATATATCTGCTGAATAAAACTCCGCATTGGCAACAGGAAGGGTATCCATCCAGTAAACACTCAGCTCCATTCAGTTGCCCAGACTGCAAGGGATTATGCAGTTGTTAAAAGAGGATGATGACCATGGGGATGCTGCAACGGTCATAAGTGTGAAAAACAGTCATAAGTCACTTTTTTCAGTGCTGTTGTAGCTTTGAATGGTCACTAAACGAACTGTTATAAATTGAGGACTAGCTGTACTTTCTCCCACACTGCTCCATTCACTTCACCCTTTTCTTAACTTCCTTATTTTCTTCTACGTCTAAAGCTTTCGGTGGGATGGGAAAGGAAGGAGAGGAAATCATATAGTTTCAGGCCATAGGTGAGAGAAAATTCCTACTGTGACTTTCAGACTAAATAGTCCCTTTTCTGGTTCTTTAAAAAAAATATCTTTATGGATATGCTGGGATTGCCTATAAAATCAAAAGTGCTGCTATTTTATTGTAGATGAGATTGGATACCAGCTCCTACAGATAACAGGAAATGGAATCTTTCCCGTGCTAAATTAATTCTTCTTTAATGTGAGACATTTTAAAAAATAACCCTCCCTAATTAAATTTCAGAAACAAACACAAGCCATACAAACGGTTTAAAAGGTTGAATGGAGACGGTGTGTCCTATTACTTCAGATTTCTACTAGTTCTTTCTCATGCTCATCCTCATATCCTTCTAATTGTGGCATGGACAAGTCCTGCTAACCAGTTTGATATGGCATGACAGCATCCCCACCCAGTCCATAGCTTTGGTTGTCCCAGTGTTTACATACCTCTTATCCTGTTCTAGCATGCTTCATCAATAATTTTGTCAATAACATGATTAAGGGCTGCTACCTGGACACCCCTTATTGGTCTTTTGGGGCTAGTAAGGACACACCTCCTCCATTCTGCTTACTGGGTTTAGTTCTCAATGTCTATTTTGACTTGGGCTGTAGAATCGGAGTAGACAACAAGTTTTCACAGATACACCTGTTTCAGTAGTGGGTTGTAAATGCCGTTGCTGCTGGTTTGCTCGTGCGCGCGACATTTCTGCGCATGCACAGAAGCGTCCTGGGTGGGTGGGCGGAGCCTCCCACCGCCACCGCCGCTACCGGTTCACAGAACCGGGCCGAACCGGGAACAACCCACCGCTGATCTGTTTGCCTAAGCCTAACCAGCACTTTCTAAAATGCTTCTAAGATCATATGAATGACCTTACATACACAGGTTAACCTCTTTTGAAAGCGCATAATACTTCCATTGAAAAAAAAAACAGGTATAATGCTCTGTTGGAGTAATGCTAGTTCTCTACTGCACAAAAGATCACTCTTAACTGGGAAAGAGAGACGGGTTTGATCAACAATGGTCGTGTTATGGGTTTTCTGCTCCTTCTGCTGAAAGGGGTTTTATGTAGCTGTACTTTTCCCTGTTCTTTTATTAGTTTGGTGGAGCAAGTGGCAACATTTTGCCTTGGTTACTTTGGGGGGCTTCCAGCCACACCCCCTCGCTGTCGGCACCGCTATTCCCTTGTAGCATTAATCAAGGACAGAGGTTGCTTGTCAATTACTTCCTGTTGCTTCAACTGTGTGTCCTTCCTCTGTGCTTGGGAATGGTCAGACTGTTTTTTGGATACTATAGCTTTCTTTCATATGTAGACTGACTGGCTAGTAACACACAATGGGCATGTCTATTTTTTGAGTTGTTAGTTGGGTCCCTTGAAAGAGGGCCACTCTGTGTAGGTATGCCCACTCCTGCCCTACCGCACATTAAGGAGAGTGCATGACAGTGGTGAGTTGCTGCCGGTTCGGACCAGTTCTCCCATACCGGTAGCGGAAATTTGCATCCGCTCGCCGAACCGGCAGCGATGGCTGGCTGTCCATGCCCCTGAACCGGTTCTCTGGTCGCCGCAGCTGGAAAAGAACTTCTGCGCATGCGCAGTGGGTCATTTCCGTGTCGTGACATAGGTGCACGTGCAAGCGAATGCGAACCGGTAGGGAAGTTAAGTGGAACCCACCCCTGGCGCATGACCCTATTTTTTTTTTGGTTATTGGTCACTGATGCTTAGGAGAAGGGATAAAGAAACAAGGTATCTTCTGTTTCTCTTATATTACTGCCCATTAAAACAATAAGGACTGTATCACTTCTTGGTCTCATTATTGACACAGGATAGGGGTCAGGAACAAGGGACTGGCCCAAGGAACTTTGATGCAGCTGCCTCACAGACTAACTGAGCATTTGCAATCAAACCCACAGAAGAGACAGTGTGGGTTTTAGTAAATTCCTGTGCAAACATATTTTTTAAAATAAAAAAAATGGAAATACAAACATTCTCTGAAAACTATGTATGCGTGCAATGGTGTGCAAACAAAAAAAAAATCACCCATTTTCTTAAGAGTCCCATTCTCAGTTGTAAATGCCATCATTGTATCTCTATCAGGTAGATATCATACCACTCTCCAACCTAGATTGTTTGACTTTTCCAATAAAGATCTTCATCCTGAGTTCATCTACAATTGATCACCCTCCTTTTTCCTATCACCTCACCCCAATTTAAATCCTACATTGGCTTAGCCATTCCATGCATCTGTCAAGGTGAACTACAGTTCACAAAAATGTATGTATTTAATAAAATGTATTAGTCTAAAGAGGTGCTACCAAATCTCTGAATTTAGGCTACCATAGACTAACACATGTCTCCTGCGATGTCATTTTACTGTTGATAAAATGAAATCTTGCCACATTTATTTTTATTTCTTTATTTTATTTGTTTGTCAAACATGTACAAGATAGCAGGTATAGGTATAAACATAAACATAATCAAAGTGAATACAGATAGATGAGGACAATAGGACAGTAGGACAGGGACGGTAGGCACGCTGGTGCGCTTATGCACGCCCCTTACAGACCTCTTAGGAATGGGGTGAGGTCGACAGTAGACAGTCTAAGGTTAAAGTTTCTGGGGTTTAGACTTTTGCCTAAACTATAAGTCCAAACCTGTTTAGCTCTGGTCATGGCACCCAACCCGTAGGCTCTCAACAATTACTAATGATTATTCATTATTCACTGGTTTCGTTGCGCTGAAATTAGTTGTCAAGAATTCTCACCCTGATTTTCACTTGTAATGCAGTTGTGTCAACGCAGTAAAACATTCCCAGTCCCAAGGAGTGCACAATTTCTTGGTTGGGTAAGAGCTTCTCCTCTGTGTGTGTATTTGCAGAAATGACACTTGGAAAGAAAAGGAATAGCATCTTCTTGCCTTCCACCCCATCTCAGGACTGCTTCCTAATAGGGCAGATACCTTTGCATAGAATAGAATAGAATAGAATAGAATAGAATAGAATAGAATAGAATAGAATAGAATAGAATTTTTTATTGGCCAAGTGTGATTGGACGCACAAGGAATTTGTCTTGGTGCATATGCTCTCAGTGTACATAAAAGAAAAGATAAGTTCGTCAAGAATCATAAGGTACAACACTCAATGATAGTCCAGGTACAAATAAGCAATCAAGTCATAGTAGGAACCAGTCAATATAAATTGTAAGGATACAAGCAACAAAGTTACAGTCATTTGTGGGAGGAGATGGGTGATGGGAATGATGAGAAGATTAATTAATAATAGATTCACAAACTACCAATCTCCATCAAATTGCTGACAGGGAAGGAATGAAGTTTCACTGCTACACAGAGTCAACAGGAAAAAATAAAAAAACAAACCCCACTGACATGTACTTAAATTTATTCAGAAGGATAAAATAAGGTTTCCTCAATCCCCAGGAAGCTTGAGCTTCTAACAACACAGAGAGGAACAAGGAAGCCTCTTTCCTTCTCTTTTCCTCCTTAAAAGGAATTAGTAATGAGAAAACCGAATGGTAGAAGGGACTGTTGAAGGTCAGTGTGGCCCAACCACCACCTAGTTAATGACTATTCATAAAATTCCTGGAGGCCGCACACCTTACCTTTGTCATTTGTCCCAGCTCTTCCAAATGGATGCCATTTAGCACTATGCAACCACTGAAGTTAAAATTCTTTTATTTATCTTGCTATAATTACTTGCTATAACTCCTTGTCAACATTTTTATTGGCTGTGTTTCTCAGCACTGTAAAAACAGGCTGGCCTAGACCAATAAAGCAGGGGATGCTTTTTGCAAGCCACTTTTTTTTTTTAGTTGAGAAAATATTTAATTGGTACGGTAATATCTCTATGGCAGGCTGGAGGTGAAAATACAGAAATAGATTCAAGAAGAAAAGTTACTCCACCACCACCCAGAATTAAGGAAAGGACATTTTTTTGTGTGCAAATCAAGCACTTTGACTTGTAATTTTAGCAAAGTCAGGATATAAATAAAATAAATGTGAAAAGTCATCCCCCAATGTCCCAAAAGTGCTTTTTCAAGAGGCAACTGGACTTTCTTGTTTTTCTTTAAAGACATTACGCTTCTCATCCAAGAAACTTCTTCAGCTTGGACTGGATGGTGGGGAATAGAAGGATTTATATACCTTGCAGACAGCTAGTCATTTGCATTCTTTTTGCGAGTCGTTAAGGCCACCTGGAGGATTATCTGTGACGTCAGGGTCACCTGAGTAGTGCAAATAGGTGTGGAGCCTTCTTGGAACTGCTGAAAGTAGTCATGTAGTTTGAAACTCTTTCAGCAGTTCCAAAAAGGCTCCACGCCCATTTGCAGTACTCAGGTGATGACACAGATAAACCTCCAAGTGGCCTCAACAACTCTCTCAAAGAATGCAAAAGACCAGCTGTCTGCAAGGAGTATAAATCCTTCCATTCCCCACCATCCAGTCAGAGCTGAAGAAGCTTCTTGGATGAGAAGTGTAACATCTTCTAAGAAAAACAAGGAAGTCCAGTTGCCTCTTGAAAAAGCACCTTTGGGACAGCTATGACCTGGATGACTGAGAATCTCCATAGACATCTCCCAATGAATCTTCTGTGTAAAGTCCATGTTGTTAATTCAACACTGGCTGAACAATATAAGTTGGTCTGTATTACTGAATCTGGCATATATACAAAAGGCATGCAGATGATGGTGAGAATGCCTGATTATTAAATAAATTTCAAATGGTGCTTATTCCATTTTCCAATCCATGATTCTATCATTTTCTATGTGTGTGTTTTTTTTAAAAAAAGCTGTATTATATCCCCAAAGATAAAAAGTATTATGGGGCATTACTCTACTAATAAGGCAGAGTTTCTAAATCTTTGTGGTGGCATGACCCTTTAAACTTTCTAATAGGTTTGGCTTTCTCATCACTCTGATATCATAAACTCAGAGATCTGCTCAAAATAATACATTTTAATAAAGTTACAAATTGATACTCTCGAGAAATGCATGGGTTTGGAATGTAAAACGAACAGAAAAATCTTCCATAAAGAATTCCCCTTGAGCTGACATTTCTTGCTAATGAATGGTTTAAAAAATGATCCTGGTTGTTTTACTCAGGAAACTGAAGACATAAGGAGAAATAGCTTAATACAATGTAAGTAGGAAGGTTTTTTTCCTTATTTAACTCTCCCGTTTTGAATATGGTCAATACCATACACAGATTATTAAAACAGTTTTTAAAGGGTTTGGTAGTTAAAGAGATATTAGTGCTACATCATGAAATCACTAGCGACATTTCAATTTAAACCTGGCTTGATGTGATACAGTTTTGTGCCCAAAGTTCACCTGAATTGAATTGGGATTTGAACATATAAAAATCTGAGAAAATTCACATACATAAGCCATGATTATCGGCATCAACTTCTATTGAACATGATCAATAGAAATTAAATTCTTCATACAGTGCTCAGCAGGTAAGACAAAGCCAAACATTTTAATCCACTCTGCCTGGACAAACTGGTTGTCCAGAAAGGCCAGAACCCAACCTGTCAGGTTTATTCCAATTAGGAAAGACTAAAGTCACTATTGTGCCATGTCTCCATGTCCCATTCAAAAGATTGTTTCCAGAACTGCTCAGTCCTACTAACTTACTGTTCGTGTGTGTGTGTGTGTGTGTGTGTGTGTGTGTGTGTGTGTGTGTGCGTGAGTGTGTGTGTCTTTGTGACATGTTGGGTCAAGCTTCTGTTTTATTCCAGAAACAACAACATGGTTGGAAGTTTAGGAGATTGTTAGGAATGAGAACAATGCCCCAACAATCACAAAAGACTCAAAGCATAACTAGTTAGGTGCTTCTTTCCCCCTTTAATTAAATTTAAGGGAGTTACTGGCAAGAAGTTTCAGATGTCTGCAAATGTTTGCCTGATTGCCAACTACCCGTGTTTCCCCGAAAATAAGACCCTGTCTTATATTTTTTTGAACCCTGAAACAAGCGCTTGGCCTTATTGCCATGCACTCAAAAGCCTGATTGGGCTTATTATCAGGGGATGTCTTATTTTGGGGGGAACAGGGTAGCTACTTCTCCTATGAAAGTAAATCAGAAAACTGGTCCAGTCAATTGGAGTCTTTGATGCTTTCTTAGGTTGGTTGGTTGAGTCTAAACCTTTCATTAGTTGACTAGGGTAACATCATCACTGCTACTGAGTGTGGGATTTGCACCCTTTTTATATATAGTAGTGTTGGTTTTCTCCTTGATAGTCTCTTGATTAGGATATTGTTTTCTGCTTCTATGAACCACATTTAGACACCATTCAAAAGAGACAATAAATATTAAGAGGGAAAGAAAAAGACTTGAACACAGCCTCTCAAGCAGTGCAAAACCATATGAGAAAGGATTAACACAAAACAAGCAAAAAAATAATACCCTAATTAAGGAACTAGCAAGGAAAAAAACATCCTATCAACACTGGCCGAGCAAGCTCCGATATATAAACAGGTAGCAAACCAGAGGTGGTATTCAGCCGGTTCTGACCGGTTCTGGCGAACTGGTAGTGAAAATTTTGAATAGTTTGGAGAACCAGCAAATACCACCTCTGGCTGGCCCCGCCCCCATCTATTCTCTGCCTCCCGAGACTGAGCTGATTGGGAGGAAATGGGGATTTTGCAGTAACCTTCCCCTGGAGTGGGTAGGGAATGGAGATTTTGCAGTATCCTTCCCCTGCCACGCCCATCAAGCCACGCCAACCAAGCCACACCACACCATGCCCATCAAGCCACGCCCACAGAACCGGTAGTAAAAAAAATTGAATCCCACCACTGACCCACATTCACTAGCATAGATGATGTTACCTAGCCAGTAATGAAATGTCTACAAGCAAACAACTAAGCTTGGAGAGCACCAAGGACTTCCCAGCTCAGCCCTGAGCTACAGTCAGATATGCTCTTCAATTTGGTATCCATTCTGAATTTCACATGGTTCCAGTATAATCAGGACTGGAAGACATCACTCCAAAGAACAAGTCTCTCTGAATACCGATCAGTAAGATTAAGAAGAAGGCTAAAATACCAGTTCAAGAATTCTGATGAAAATGTTACCCTTTGGATGAAAAAATATTCAAAATCTAGGCAAATAAAAAAAAAAGTTTGGATTCTTCCTTGCGTTCTTGTGTTCTTACAAGTTAAGGGGAAAGAGGCCTGTTTCTTTTTTGAAGGTGGATCTATATTAGTAGATTGTTTCAAAAGAATTGTCTTTTTATCAATGTGAGAATCAACTCTAATAGCAAAGCCTCTGGGGCAGGGAAATTTGGAATAACAAAGAATGAGCAATTAGCACTATTTCAGATGAGAGTCTTGTAAGACTGGGATGGATGCAATTTTGGAGCCTCCTGATGAGCTGCACACAAATCACCTCTGCATTGTGGGGTCCCTTGTCCCCTAAAAAGTCAAAAGAGAAAATTGTATCTCCATCATTTTCTAATTCACAATAAGCAACATTCAAAGCTCTGACAAGATATTTCCAATTGTAAAAAAGATACTGTGTAGCACTTGCTTAACATCAAACAATCTGCCAAATGGAAGAATGAGATACATTCTTGAGTGCTTCAACAAACTCCTGCTCACCCATCTGTCCAAAACCATTTTTTCTACTCAAAATGTGAAGTATTTTCTCACATCTACAGAGCTTTTCAGTGTGAAACAGCTGTTGTGAGAACAAATGAAGTCAGGAAAGCTTGGGATAGGCTGCAAGAAACTTTTTATAAACATCTGGAACCCACATTTCCAGACCCAATACACCAAACTATAAAAAGTTTGTATCTATTGGTGGACACCCAATGAGGTTTATACGGGGGGTGGGGGGGTGGGGTGGGTAAGCCTAGGCCAATTTGGAACAACACAGCCAAGAGTATGGCTGATTCCAAAGAGGCCTTGTGTTCCATTATATCCTCTGCACATATTTGAAACAAGCTGACCTTCTGGTCTATATATCCTAAAGAGAATTCATCTGTACTTTTGGGGATTTGATACCATGAATTCTGTGATAGAATTCTTGATTGAAAAACTACAGTTGTCAAAAGCATATAAGATAGATAAACTAAGATAAAACATACTGGAGAGAAAATCCATTCAAATACATATTAAAAGACAAAGATTTGTTTGGATTAGCCGAAAAGAAACAAATGCAGGTTAAATGAAGCAACACAAGCCTACCGTATGAATGAATAAATTCATGCTGACACTGGGAAATAATATGGCTATGGTCACATGAGAATGACTAGGATAGTAAATATTCATAAATTGACCTCCTTTTTAAATTATAACAATACATTTTACAAAAGTCTCAAAGGCTTGATGGCAGAGGCAGAAGGGAAATAACCCCCCCCCCCAAAAAAAGTCTCTGTCTAAAATATATTTTGTCAGTGTTTTCCACATATTATGGCCATAGTTAGTAAATATCTTGAAAACAGAAGATGGACATTTTAGGTTGTTCACATAGCTCTTGGATTTCCTGCCATGAAATGGCACTTTGACGGAATTCCTGGGGGATGCTATGAAATATTCATCAGCTTCAATTTGTAAATGGCCTAGCAACATACTGTGTAAATGAGCCTCGAATAAAACAGCCACATTAAAATGGAAGGCAGCTACAAACAACACGTGTTTTGAGAGCATGGACAAGCGGCAAACACAAACAAAAGGATTTCTGCTTAGAAGCAATCATGAGGTCGAACTACAAATAATATCTTGGCCTGTTCTCTTTGGAGGTATGTGCTAATACAGCTGCCCACAACCAGATGCTCCTTAGTGTCCAGACTCCAGCACCAGGAACCTTGATTATTGGCAGGGTGACAGTGTCTCCCAAAATCAGAAAATAGTGTAGCGGGATATTGTTTTAGTCCTTTCTCTACAGGCACTTTTCTTCATCTACGCTGGGTTAGAGAACCTGTAGATGTGACTGACCTATAATTACCAGTCATCCTGGATGTGATGATAATAAGGATTCTGGGTATATTTCATCAACATTTGGAGAACTACAGGTTCATAATTCAGATCCTTTTGTGATCCTTTTGTGAAGCGTACTAAAACATATTCATTCCCAGCCAAGCTACAAGTTTAAATTGCAATGAACAGTTATCTGCTCCTTGTCTGTCCTTCCTTTTTCCATTTCCTCTCTTCCTTTATCTCTCTCCTTTTGAAATTTAAATTCCTCAGAGCAGGAAATGTATTTTGCTGTGTCAACTCTGTAAAGCATGCGGCATATTATGGAAATTACACAAAAAAAGATTATGAGGACCTGTCAAATGCTCCGACACTGGAGGTTTTTTATGAAGAGATTGGATAACCATTTGTCCAAAATCGTACAGGGTTTCCTGCTTGAGCAGGGGGTTGGAATAGAAGACCTCCAAGGTGCCTTCCAACTCTGATATTCTGCTTCTGCTTCATAAAATTAAAATAAGAATAAGAATACATATTACGTGTATATTTGAACACAATTTCTTTCCTTTTTAAAATACAACTTAATTTGAAAACTTTAAATGTGATCAGATATGTCTTGAGCATACATAACATTTTTCAAGATCACCTCTTAGTTTATTATCTTTTCAAAGATGAAAATTACCTCTTTCAATACCTCTTTCCTTTTAGGATTATTACCTTTTCCACTATTACCACTGCATAAAAGACATTTATTATAAATATGGTTGTAATATTTACACATTAACCTATTTCTGAACACGACTACATACAGGACTGCAGATTGAATATCATTGGATTTCCACAGGCATACCATATTTCTTTTGATGGTGTGTTTCTTTTTTTTATTTCTTGTATTGTTTACAGGGATGGGTTTTCTCTCAGATTTAATTGAATCTTACTTGCAGGTGCTGAGGTAGGCAAGGAGGTGGCCAGGTCTGCAAAGCATTCCTGCTATTCTCAGTACCCTTATCAGAATGATCCACTCCAGAGAAAAGGATGGAACCGCAAAGCCATTTCAAAAACCTGCCGGAACAATCTTGGCAATCCATGATATGCAGAGGCAATTAACTTCAGCCAGTTTGATCATTTGTTACTAAGGTAAAAAAATATATATACAAAACTTGGCTGAGTGCCCCAAACCCTTGCCTAAATCAAATCAGAATTACATCAGAGAGACAGATAGAGATAGAGAGATAGAGATAGGTGGAGGGGGGAGGGAGGGAGAGAGGGGACAGAGGGGAGG
>QLTV01000804.1:5818486-5830580 GCA_003457575.1 Thermophis baileyi
GGAAGAAGATTTTGGACTGCGCTGAAATGAATAGACTAACTTTAAGATTAAAAGACAAAGGGGGGGGAAGGGGAAAAATCATAAACTGGAACTGTATTGATTGACAAACACATAAAATTAAAAGAATTAAGACAAAAGATTATAAAAGGAATAAATTGGGAATAAAGATTATATAAAGGAATTCAGGGTTGCTGGAAGACCATCCCAGAATGGAGAAAGTACAGCAAAGAAGGAAGAAAGGAGGGGAGTGAGAAGAAGGGAAAGTAAGAAGAGGAGGGAAGAGAGGGGTGGAGAATGAGGAGAGAGGGTAGGAGGGAAAGTAGAGAAGAGGAGAGGAGAGAGGGAAGGGAAGTAGTTCAGGAGGAGAAGGAGGGAAGGAGGAAAGAAATGGAAGGAGGGGCTGTAAGATAAGAAAAGGAGATGGGGAAAAAAAGCAACCCTGAATTAAATAAAGCAATAAGATAAATATAAGAAATATGTATAAAATATGTAATGAGTGCATAAAAGAATGAAAGGAGAAATGAGCTGATAAATATGTGAAATGTCTATATGGAAATAAAAATAAAAACTTTTGAAAAAAAACACATACAGCAGAATGATCTATTGTTGGTTCACATGATCTGAGATTTGTCGTTGAAGATTTATTCCTAAATTATTTCAGTACTATTCTGTATTTTCCTTTTCCTTGACAGAATAAATTCATTTTATGGTTCCACCTAAAAAAAAAAAAAAGATAATGTGCCAGTATACTCTGATTTGAATTCAGTGGGCTCTTATATCAGTACCGGATTGCAGCACAAACATGCAAAGTCACACATGGAAGTAATGGATCAACAGTGAAAGAATGTAATGGAAGAGAGATTTATTTTTTGTCAAAATGCTATACAGCGCATTCTCTGTAAGTGCTTCTCTGTCCCATTGCCTTGGATTGTTGTTGTTCCTTTAATCAGACATTGCAATCAGTGACCAAAGGTTGGATCAAACCAGGCTGCTTTATGGTCCCATATCCTTTTACAGAGCCTTGCCCTGTTCTGTGAGTCACTCCATATCTGCTGACAAGAAGCCAATTTGCTGTTTGGGTCCAATGAGGAGATTTCTGATTGCAAATACCAGCTTCAGGAAATACGTTCTCTCTTCAGAAACTCACCAAGGAAAAGTCTTACATTTGCCTTTAGCTCTGATATCTTGATCAACGCCTTTCTTTTGCTAACCAATGCATTAAAAAGAAATACCCCTGCATTTTAAATGAAATTTTTATCAATTCTGGCTCTGAAATTTTATCAATCGCGGCGCGGGAGGAAGCGAACCGGCAGCGAGGTAAGTTAGAACCCACCCCTGCACAGCACCCTCCTCCCAACTCATGTACAGCCTGCACTGGGTTTCCCAGGGCCTCCAGCATCTCCTTGTGGTGCCCCCATACTCTTTATCTGGGACTCCTTCTGCTTCCCACATAATGACTATCTGTAGTTACAACAACAATCAGGGCTGCCTGGATTTCCCTCACTAAGCATGTGGTGTCCCACTTTATGACCACATTGCTTAACCACAGCAATTCCAGTCGTAACTCAAGAATTACCTGTATATTCTTATTTTTTCCCCCTCTCTTTTCTATTTTCCTTTTGATTTTTTTTTTCCATTTTTGCACTTTCACTTTGTTATTTTTAATCCTCTTGTTATTTTAGCTCGTATACATGTTAAGGTTTTATTATTGTAACTTTTAATAAAATTACAATTTTTAAAAAAAGGTCCATTGGTCCACGGAAATGAAGGCAAGCCTCCAAGATTTACAGTACATCATTAGTATGATGCCATACTAATGTCTGCTGCCATCCTGTGTCCAAATGTCTTTTCTTCAGTCCTTTTTTTTTTTTTTTGGCTTGGTCATATTCCATTCTTTATAATATCCCACAAGAAAAGCTATATAGAGACTTTTCTCTGATAAGAATCTTCCATGATTATTGAAAGCTAGATAGGACATAAACCGTTTCACTGGAAAGCCTTGAGTTGATTTTTTTTTTTTAATGATCAAAATAAGCATGAATACATTAAAAGCTTGAAAAAGAGTTTTTCTTCTATCTAAACATGGACTTGAAGCGTTGGTGAGGAGCCCATTATGGATTCTTCATTATTAGCAGAAACCAGTATGAAACTGAATGCAGAAAATAACTAGCCTGGCTTTTCTGCATTTATATTAGAAAGAGGAAGTGGGCAGGCTAACTATCAACCCTGATGACAAGAAAGGCACCATTATTACACGGACTCTCCTCCACAGAGATCATGAAAGCGCTCAAGGTTGTTCCTGTCCTCCTTTCACTGATTTACACCACCGCCAGCATCACCAGATGGCCTACACACATAATCTGCAAGAACAATAATTTGGAAGTGAACTACAGAAGCTGTGGTGAGCGCTCATACTTCTGTTTAACTTCTTATGATGACCTTGTTTTGTTCTAGCAGCTAGTGCAGTAGGTTGTGCAAGGGACTGTTTGCTAGACGTATTAGATACTTCAGGTCTTGATGAAGACTGGTTTGGGGCAATTCTCTTTCGGCAGATTCCATTTCCACCGGACTAAGAAAACATTAATAAAACGTGATTATGAGGAACCAGATTGTTGGGGACAATATGCTGGCTCTGTAAACCCGCTTAGAGTGGGCTGTAAAGCACTGTGAAGCGGTATATAAGTCTAAGTGCTATTGCTATTATGTATAATGGTAACAGAGAATAAATTATATGTGTGACAAACCTGCTCGTTTTAACCTTATCATATATTCTCCCAGTCTAACATTTCAAGTGTAATGCTTGAAGCATTTTTAATAGAGAACTCTGATCTGGTGAATGGAGCTTTAATGCAGATTCATCTTTTGCGAACCAACACCCACCCCCAAATATTCAGATCCATCTTACACTAACCATCACACCCACCGCACTTGGAATGGTGAGAATCCTGATTTTTCCGTCTCCTCCGCCATCTTCTTCTGTCCCTACCTGCGTAATAAACAAGGCAGTGGAGACCTTTGCTCAAGTCGTGCAAATCTGATATTTTCTCCTCTTTCCCTTTTCAGCCAGCCTGAATCAGGTTTAATGCGTAACTCAGGAAGGAACCATGTTGTCAAAGGCGGGTCGCCAGCCCCCCCCCCCATGCAGTGAGCTTCTTAGACTGGCAGCACTTCCCATAGACAGTTGGTTTTTCTAATCTGCTGGCAGAGAAAAGGAGCAGGCACCTCTGAAATGAATGAAAATGAATCTGCTTGGCAGTGCTTCTTTCCAGAGCTTTCCAGCTTGACTGGCTCTGTGCCTCAGCTGCTGCCCTGATGCAGAGGGGATGAAGGGAATGAGCTTCACAGACATCTCATTCATATGAGGCACGTGATATGAAAAGTGATCAGCGGCACACGAAAGCCCAAGTGTTTGTTGGTTTTTTCAAATTCATCCAAATACAAAAGCTGCCCTCTGTGAGTTTGCCTCCTTCCCTGAAGCTCAGGCACCGCTTTATATACCTTTGCGGAAATTAAAACAGAAATGAAAAAAAAAAATACAGTGAGGGACACAAGGAATAAATAAATATTTGGAATGAAATCTTTTACTAGTCAGTTCCTAGGAGACGATGTCAGCTTTCAATTATTATAAGCAGATCTCCTGTAGGAGACACAGGACAGCTTATCATTCAGGAGGCAAAATAAAGATGTTGCTTTTTATGAGTCAAACGATGACTTCATTTTAGTTAAAATGTTGTCTACTCCATCTGTCTGTGTATCAATATGTACCTGCAATCAATTTCTGAGCGCCCTCAGGAACTGACATTCTATATGCAATCCAGCTGTTTTATTGCTAACCAGGGGTGGGCTTCAAAAATTTCAGCAACGGGTTCTCTGCCCGGTTGCTGGCTGGGCATGGCCATGGGGGGCGTAGCCTAGTCATCTCCTGCACCATGGTGGGGGGGCCATTTTCGCCTTCCCCGGGCTCCGGAGGCTTTCCTCAAGCCTCTGGGAGGGCAAAAACTGCTTCCCCCGGGCTCTGGAGGCCCTCCAGAGCTTCCGGGAGGCCCGTTTTCCCCCCTCTCCAAGCCTCCGCGTGGGCCCTGCTCTTACCTCGCATCCAAAATGGACCGTGTGGAGATTCCTGGGAGGGGAGGGGCAGGGTGGGAGAGGCCAGCCAGGGGTGGGATTTGGAGGTTCTCTGAACCGGCCATAATGTTAGCTACGGGTTCTCCTGACTTACCTCGCATCCAAAACGGGCCGCGTGGAGACTCCTGGGAGGGGAGGGGAGGGGTGGGAGGGGCCAGCCAGGGGTGGGATTTGGAGGTTCTCCGAACCAGCCATAACATTAGCTACGGGTTCTCCCAAACCCGGGTGAACCCATAGCAGCCCACCCCTGGACCCAACTCAAAATAGGAGTCATTTCTCCTGAAGAAATCAAACCTTGGTTTCATGTAGGCTACTATATTGCTGAGAAAGAACAGATAATAGCAGTAAGAGATACGAGCATATTACTGTTATTTTCCATAACAAATTTACCCTATTCACACAGTAGGCATATACACAATCCATTGGTTCATTTACAAGGAATAGAATAGACTAGACTAGACTAGACTAGAATAGAATAGAATAGAATAGAATAGAATAGAATAGAATAGAATAGAATAGAATAGAATAGAATAGAATAGCATAGAATAGACTAGAATAGAATAGAATAGAATAGAATAGAATAGAATAGAATAGAATAGAATAGAATAGAATAGAATAACAGAACAGAACAGAACAGAACAGAACAGAATAGAATAGAATAGAAATCTAGAAGGAACCTTGGAGGTCTTCTGGTCCAGCTCCCTGCTCAAGCAGAAGATCCTATACCCATGATGGCGAACCTATGGCATGCGTGCCACAGGTGGCACGTGGAGCCATATCTGAGGGCACACGAGGTGTTGCCCTATGTCAGCTCCAGCGTGCATGTGCACACTGGCCAGCTGATTTTCGGCCTTCCGGGGGGTGGGGGGAGGTCATTTTCGCCCTCCCCAGGCTTCAGGAAAGCCTCTGAAGCCTGTGGATGGTGAAAAACGGACCCAACGGGCCTACCGGAAGTTCAGAAATGAACTTCCGGTAGGTCCGTTGGGCTGTTTTTCGCCCTCCCCAGGCTTCAGGAAAGCCTCCTGAAGCCTGGGGAAGGCGAAAAATGGCCCAACGGGCCTACCGGAAGTTCATTTCCAAACTTCTGGTAGGCCCATTGGGCCCGTTTTTTGCCATCCACAGGCTCCGGAGGCTTTCCTGAAGCCTGGGGAGGGTGAAAAACGGCCCAATGGGCCTACCGGAAGTTCAGAAGCTTCAGTGAGGCCTGCGCGCATGTGCGGGGGGGGGGCAGCGTGTGGTAGTTGTGCGCACATGCGTGGGGGAGGCATTACATTATGGGTGTGGGCACGTGCGCGCTATCACGTGCACGCGCCCTTTTGGCACCCGAGCAAAAAAAGGTTCGCCATCACTGTCCCATACCATTTCAGACAAGTGGTTATCCAGTCTTTTCTTTAAAAACCTCCAGTGATGAAGCACCACCAACTTCTGAAGGCAAGCTGTTTCACTGATTAATTGTTCTCACTGTTAAAAAGTTTCTCCTTAATCCCAGGTTGCTTCTGTCCTTGATTAGTTTTCATCCATTGTTTCTTGTCCTGCCCTATGGTGCTTTGGAAAATCAGTTGACCCCCTCTTCAACTACAGCTGTTAGCAGCTATTCTTTTTGCATTATCTCCCTCATTCACATGCCCCAAATAAAGAAAAGAATTGGAAATCAGGCTTCTATATATCAAGAATTTTGTGTTTAGCTGAAATGTCATCTAATTCAAGTGAATGCAATCTTATGTTCACCAACTTGGAAACAAGTCTCACTGAAATTCATGGGATTATTTCTCAGTAAACATAGTTAAGCTCAAGCTGTACATGTTTTACTAGCCAGAGCCTGTCTTCAGAAAGCTGGAGATTTGCCCAATATAATAAGTTTAACTTTGGGACTCAGTGTTTCTTGTATGTAAACATATTGCAATGGGCTAGGATTTTTTTTAAAGTATTTTTAAAACTCTACAGATTGGGTACTGAATACATAAAATGCACAAACTGACTTTAAAGTAGCCTTCAATTTATTTGGTAATGTCATTTGTTCTTTTAATCAATGGGCATTATCAAAATGACTGTAAATTATCTAAATGAGTCCCTATTGATATACTGAGTTTATACTTATTGTTCAATCAGACAGCAGTAGTCAAGGTGACTAGCAGTAATAAAAAGAAAATATAGAAAACCACTTTATTTAGAATCATAATAAAAAGTGTTTGGGGTTTTCTTAATTAAAAACCTAAAATTATACCACTTGAAAACTCAGCTTATTCACCAAAGGGTGGTCAGAACAGAAACAGGTCCATTTGCGAGACAGTGATAGTCAAGAGAATTTATCAAAAAAAATCTTAAAAAAAAAAAGCTAGAAGCTAGGTTTCTCTAATCTCCCAATGTATTAGAATTAAAAGCCCTCAAATTCCCAACTGGCATAGTTGCCGCAATCCCAACAGTTCTGGAGAGCAGCAGCTACAGATGGCTACAAATGACAGAGGCAAACTATCAGCATCAAATTTCATACCTATTTCACAATGATCTTCCAGGAAAATTTGTGGCTGACCAGGCTGACCCAAACCAGGCACATTTGGGTGACTCTTTGGTAGCCAAGGACCACCGTTGGAAGGGGGTTGAGAGCTGCAGAGTAGATATAAACATCCACCAGTCATTTAAAAGGAGTTGAATTTGTTGAGAAATTGCTTTTTCAAGGAGAATGTGAAAATGTTCAGAGCTTATACTACAATTTTCATGCCTTAAGCCATTTCCTCCCTGTCGCTTACAGCATTTTTTTTTAGCTTCATCCAGTTAATCATTGAGGAGATTTAAAGCTCGTCTGTTCCTGTTATGTTATTTTGGCACAATAAAAAAATGGCTGGTTATAGAAGACCCTGTAACTGTGACTAGGGTGGTGGCATTCACACTATTTCTCATTCAAAACAGTGGGAAATTGAGGCTTCAGCAATCATAGTCACAGCTGCTGCAAAAAGGTCATAGATTGCTCATTCCTGAATTAAGCAGATATAAAAAAATAAACCCTATACTTTTGAAGATGAGTGATTTCAGGAGAATCCCATTCGGAGCAAAAATATCAGCGGAGAGACAAAAATACTTTCCCTTTTTCCAGCACTAGTTTTTCTCCATACAGGTAGTAAGCCTTGCATTCTGCATCTGTTGCAGAAAAAGCAACCTGATAAATGTGGAGCAGAAATGCTATCTGTGTGGAAAAAAGTACTCCTACCCACAACTCATATTTTCATCTCACAAAATAGAATTTGGTTCATAGCTTGTATTCTTAAGATAAGACTCTGGGGTAGAAGTCCGGAGTCCCACTTAACATAATGAGAAGGAGGGCTTCTAATACAGGAAAGCAGGCTTCCCATATTTTGGAATTATAATGAAAGTAATAATAAAATAATAAAAAGCAATAACCATTACTAGGGGACTACTCTAATAAGAGCCATGGTGGCTCAGGTGGTTAGAATGCAGTACTGCAGGCTACTTCTGCTGACTGCTGACTGCCTGCAATTTGGTAGTTCGAATCTCACCAGGCTCAAAGTTGACTCGGCTTTCCATCCTTCTGAGGTGGGTAAAATGAGGACCCAGATTGTTGGGGGCAATATGCTGACTCTGTAAACCGCTTAGAGAGGGCTGGAAAGCACTGTGAAGCGGTATACAAGTCTAAGTGCTATTGCCATTGCTAGTAAACACATATTTTTTTTATAGAGAACATGCTTATCTCTGAAGGACTGTCAGAAAATAGTGCTCTGTTTGAAGGTGTGTTGAATTTGACAGACTATACAAACCCCTTTAGAGATAGCTGTAGTTATGTACTATTGTGTCATAGCAAACATCTGCTGCCTCTGGATAAAAGTTCTTCAAGCTGTCCTATCTGTTGCCATATTACGGAGTTTATGCAGGTGCATTTCAATGGCTTCCAGTACTCTTGTCTATCTAAATCTGTCAGCCTCGTCTTCTCCTTCTGTCTTTCAATGGATCAACTCTTATGATGTGTCTTAATTTTAAAGTATTAATTTTTTGTTTCACATCCCTCATTTCTAGTTAACATTCTGGCTTCCTTTTCTCTAGTACTGAATGGTTGATACTGGTGGCTGCCCACGGAACACTAAGTAGCCTCCTCCAACACCTTAGGTCAGCAGTTCTCAACCTGTGGGTCGCGACCCCTTTGGGGGTCGAACGACTCTTTCACAGGGGTCACCGCGTGTGCTAGCCTGCCATCTTGGTGCCACCGTCACTGCAGGGGTGAAATGCTCCTGGTTCGGCCGTGCCTGCGGGTCACCAGACAGCCGGTAGCGACAGAAGCAGGAGACTTCGCCCACCCGCCCGGACGCCACCATTTGGGTTCTTTTACCCTCTGCGCATACGCAAAATGTTCTGTGCATTCGCAGAGGGTAAAAGAACCCAAATGGCGGCGTCCGGGCGGCGGGGGGGCGGCGCCTCGCGCTACCTTGGTGACCGGCTCTACGGCGAAAAGTTTGAGAACCACTGCCTTAGGTCAAAAGTCCACCTCCTTCCTCTCACTTCTAGTGCAGAATCAATGCTTTACACTTATGCATCATAACAAGGAATACCATTGAGTCAAGAATTAACCTTGATTAAATTTATGCAATTCTTTGACCATTTTGTGCTCACAGAGGTCTCTCTCTCTCTCTCTCTCTCTCTCTCTCTCTCTCTCTCTCTCTCTCTCTCTCCTTTCTTCCTTCCTTCCTTCCTTCCTTCCTTCCTCCCTCCCTCCCTCTCCCCCTCTCTCTCTCCCTCTCCCTCCCTCCCCCCTCTCTCTCGTAGACTACAGCTTGTTTACCATACACATAGCTCCATATGACAGTTAGGTTCAGTTCTAATGTTTGAAACTGATTTTCTGTTTAAAAGGGGGAGTATTGTCAGAGCTGCTCTGGTTTTCCCCATAGTGACTGGTGAGCTTTCTGCAAGAGACCTGAACACATATTCCCAATCCAGTTCCCCTCTGTCCTCACTTATTAGGCCAGTGCTCAGACTTTAGCCTAGGGGTGTTCAAACTTGGCAACTTCAGTTCTGGAAGTTGAAGTCCACAAGTCTTAAAAGTTGCCAAGTTTGGAGACCTCTGCTCTAGGTCTAGGATCATGTCGGTGAAATGGGGAACTATATTGGAGGCTGACTCTGTAAACCACTTAGAGAGGGCTGTAAAGCACTGTGAAATGATATATAAGTCTAAGTGCTATTGCTATATAAATAAAACAAATAAACCTTTATCAGAAGGAGATTTATCACAACATTATTTCTCTTAAATAATTGCCTCTAGATTGAGGAAGTTGTGAAGAGATACAAATAATGGCATGATGGATGCCTTTGGAAACTAGTCTAAATGTTACTTCTCGCTTTGGAAATGCTATTTTGCAGGAGGATTTTACCCCTTTTATAGGTTTCTCTTTCTTTCCTCTTTTCAGTACTTCTTTCCTCTTGCTTCACTTCTACCCATTTTGGTGTTTTTTTAAACTTTTTAATTTATTGTTTGTCAAACATGTACAAGATAACAAGTATAACAAGAACATAAACATGAACAAAGGAAGTAAATACAGATAAATGGGGACAGTAAGACAGGGACGGTAAGCACGCTGGTGTGCTTATGCACACCCCCTTTACTGACCTCTTAAGAATGGGGTGAGGTCCACGGTAGACAGTTTGAGGTTGAAGCTGTGAGGGTTTCAGGCTGTAACAACGGAGTCGGGTAGAGCATTCCAGGCGTTGACCACTCTGTTGCTGAAGTCGTATTTTCTGCAATCGAGTTTGAAGCGGTTTACCTTGAGTTTGTATCGATTGTTTGCCCGTGTATTATTGTGGTTGAAGCTGAAGAAGTCGTTGACAGGCAAGACGTTGTAGCAGACAATTTTGTGTACTATGTTTAGATCGGACCGCAGGCGGTGCAGTTCCAGATTGACCAAGCCCAAAATTTCAAGCCTGGTGGCATAGAAAATTCTACTGTGAGTAGAGGAGTGGAGTACTCTTCTCGTGAAATATCTCTGAACCCGTTCAATCGTGTTAATATCCGATATACAGTGTGGGTTCCAGGCGGACAAGCTGTATTCAAGAATTGGTCTGGCAAAGGTTTTGTATGCCCTAGTTAGCAATACAATGTTACTGGAGAAGAAGCTTCGCAAAATTAGGTTAACAACTCTTAATGCCTTTTTGGCAATGCTGTTACAGTGAGCTCTGGGGCTTAGATCGTTTGAGATGAGTACTCCTAGGTCCTTGACAGAGTGAGGGTCATCTACGAGATCATTTCCGCCCAACGATCTTGTTCTTCCTGTCCTGTCCTTCCCAGTGTCATAATTCTCTTTTTCTTCTCCTATCTCCATCCTGATAGTTTTTCTTATTTTTGCTGTTTCCTCTAGAGGGACAGGAATGAAGATGAAAAAGTACATTTGTATGTTTCTCTATGTAAGAATAGTTTAGGCACAGAGGGATCAATTAATGTTTCAGAGGAGGTACAATTATTTGACAGATCATTAATTATGATCACTAATTATTCATTCAGTTAATCAGTTTATTTATTTATTTTTGTCCTAGGCTTGCCCTTTTTAGAAAGTGTGATTTCTGGAATGCACAACTCCAGGTCTGGTGTTAACTGTAGTGGGTAATCCTAGATTGACAAGGCAGAGTTATTGGGGATTGCTCAGAACATTTGCTTGTGTTTATCATGTTAATCTCCCTGCTCTTGTTTTGGGGAGGAGCATTTTCAATTCAGATTCATCTTCCTTTTGGCAGGTCAGGTCACAGACATGTCTAAAAAAAACCCCAAATCAAACCGAACTACAATTGGTATATGCAAAGGGTCATAGAATCCAGGCTCATTAACTACAGTGACACTGACCAAGAAAAAAACAAACAAGGGAGCTGGTATATTTCAGATTTGTCTTTCTCAGAGGCCAGGGTCCTAGATTAAACTCTGTCATTTAACATGAAGTATCACCCAGTGCAGAGGTGGGTTCCTCCCGGTTTGGACCAGTTTGCCCGAACCGGTAGCGACCCGCTGGTGATGTCACGATGACGTCACGGATCCGGTTTGGTCGGTGCCGGTCCGTGGGCGCCGCCATCTTTTTTTTTTAATTTTATTTTTTTAATTTTTTAATTTTATTTTTTTATTTATTTTTATTTATTTTTTCTTCTGCACATGTGCAGAAGCCGAGTTTCTGGCACTACGCATGTGTCGCCATCTTGTTTTTGGCTTTTTTTTTTAAATTTTTTAATATTTTTTTGCACACGCGCGAAGGAAGCGAACCGGCAACAAGGTAAGTTAGAACCCACCCCTGACCCAGTGCTATTTCCAGAAATCGACATCATGGCAGCAAGAAGAAGAATATCCATAAGCTTCAAGGTTCGAAAATGGCTCCCAAATGCGTCTTTAAGAAGAATCAGCAATAAAGACGGATTAGGCCCCAGATGGTTTTAGAGATCATGTGAGACACAAATCGGACTGTGTCAATACAGGACAACTTGTAAAGCCCACAGATATCTGATGATACATCGGATGACATCAGATTAGGTAGCTGTGGGTCCTACTTTGGAGGAGATATTTACAGTAGATCGTTATTTGAAGATCTATCCGTATGAGCATACTTGACTACCCTAGGTGGACCAAGATTGTAGATGATGGACCTTTTTCTTTTGAAACCAAATACAGAAGTGTTGTATTCATACAGGCAACTGAAGGATGCTACCTAAAGTAAGCACAAAACCTCACTGCAGACTTTTGTATGGGAAATGGCAAATCAAGATGAAAGGCCTATGCATGGCTATCATTAAGATCCGGCTGCAAAACCACCAAATATTTTATTGTTTTTAAATTATTTTTATTTTTTTTAATTCTTTGTATAGTTTTGAAATTGTAAGCTGTCCAGAGTCATTCACTGAGATGGGGTGGCTATCGCAATGAATGACTCTGAATTGAATGAATGAATGAATAAATAGAATAGAATAGAATAGAATAGAATAGAATAGAATAGAATAG
>QLTV01000804.1:5842666-5858816 GCA_003457575.1 Thermophis baileyi
AATACTCCTTCTTTCCACCACCCCAGAGATCCCCTCCCCCACCCCAACGGCCCTCCTCCTCCCCGAGTCTGCTAAAATTAAACATAGCATCTATTTCTCCACAGAATAGCAGAGAAGAAAAGCTACAAAACATACAGATATAAAATTATTCTGTGTAAGGAAGTCAGAGAAATTTCTGAGATTGATCTATGGGGCTGATACTTAAAGGGAGATGTNAATACTCCTTCTTTCCACCACCCCAGAGATCCCCTCCCCCACCCCAACGGCCCTCCTCCTCCCCGAGTCTGCTAAAATTAAACATAGCATCTATTTCTCCACAGAATAGCAGAGAAGAAAAGCTACAAAACATACAGATATAAAATTATTCTGTGTAAGGAAGTCAGAGAAATTTCTGAGATTGATCTATGGGGCTGATACTTAAAGGGAGATGTGAGAGGGTCTGCCAAAAAGAAATTGAGGAAGAGCTTGGAAAGTTGGAGGGTTTCTTTGGTGGTCCGGTGACATCCTGAAGAAGCAAGGTGCTTCCTGTTTAAATTTCAACACTGGCATTGCAGAAGTGGCATTTCAGGGCAAGCTGCAAAGAAAAGTCTGGTCCTCCACATTTGCTTCTACTCAGGAAGCTCGGTTGCTTAATCGAGTTATGGTGTCAAGAGGACAAGGGCCACAGGCTTTCAATTTCCTTCCCTGTTGAATCTCCCAGGCAGAAAGCAGAGTGATCCACAGAGATCACGTCCACAGGAACTGTGAAGATGATTGAATTGAAAGCAAGTTTAAGAAATATCTTTCTGTTGTTTTGTCATCTACACTATTATAACTCTTATCTAGACTACTGTAAAATCAATCGCTCCTGGTTTGCATCTTATTTTTCCCTGCAGATCCTCTGCAAGATATTGCTTTGAGTGTTGACAGTTGCACCTATGTCGCCGACAAAGATGTTAACGTCCGATTAGCAACTGTTTTAAGTAAGTATAGCAATTCACTGCTCTGTAGTGCTGCATCACAGTACAAATGGGCAGTTGTTCAATGGTTAAGAGAATGCTTTGGGTCCTGAGTTAAAATTATCAGCTACAAATTACAGAATTTGTTTTATCATTGGATTTAGGTTCTAAAACAATTCTGTGCAGCTGACAAAATCAAGGAGAAAAGAGAATAAAAACACAGTACTTTTACAAACAGGCATATGGCATCCAATTGCTCCATACACTCGTGTATAAAAACCTCATTCATCAAGGGGGCCCCAATTCACCCTATCCCAAAGCCTGGGAGGAAAGCCAGGTCTTCAGTGCCTTCTGGAATGTGATCAGGGTGGGAACCACATGATCTGGGGCACAGGGGGTCTCATTCCAAGGGCAGGTACTGCAATAGAGAAGGCACACTTCCTGGGTCCTAATAGATGCCATTGTTTAATCCAAGGGAGGTGGAGGACACCAACTCTGCCAGCCTGCACTGGCCAAGCAGAGACTATGGGATATTTGTGTTGCTAAGTAAGCTTACTTCTGGAAAGGCATAGACTGGTACTCGCCCTGAAATATCTTAATATGTAAAATATGTATTTCTAATAAGCTTATAACTGCCCCATATATTATAGTACACACATCCTCACTTGCTGATTACTTAACTGAGTAACTCAATAAAGGATTTATGATGAATTAATGTTACATGACTTATTATTAGGGATATTTCTGAACGGAAAGTGTGCCAAAAGCTATTCTCAAAAGCAACACTGATGTCAGCAGTGAATATTTTCCTAGATTCCCTGTGGCACCTCATGGGCGTGACTTTGCAGCTACTTCAACTTTCTCTGTATGGCAGAGGAGGACAACTCCCATCAAATCTCCTCAAGATGGCCAAGTTATAGGGTAATGAGGTTCAAAGCTCAACTGATCTGGAAGATCACAGATGCTGTCCCTTGGTATAAGCCAGGACTGCAAATATGACCTAGCAATATTCTTTTTGTGATTTTCCCCAAGGTCTAATTTAGGAAGGATTTAAAGGATACACTGCCAGCTTTAAGACTCACAGAGGTTTAGGGCAGGGGTCCCCAACCCCCGGCCCACTACCAGGCCATGGCATATTCACAACTGGGCTGGCGCATATGTGCATATCTCAACTCATGCGAGCAGCAGGTTGGTGTGCATGCATGTGCAGTTCAACTTGCAGTTGAACTGTGTGTGCATGCATGTTTGTGCCAGCCTGTCACTCGTGGGGCCCGGCTGGATCCCCTCTCCCCTCCCCTCAGCCGGGCTGCCAAGCCACAAAGGTTGGGGACCACTGGTTTAGGGAATCAATTTCACTCATTAATACACCTGAAACCCTTTCCTCAAACAGTCCAGCCCTGCTAATTTTTCAATCTTCAACATATTATGTTGAAGTTCAATCTTCAACATATTATGCAAACTCAGAGGCTATGGAGGTTGTACAGCCTGCATGTAAGATAACAACATTCTTTAGGGAAGGAGGAAATCTGGACAATTGTGATGATGATGATGACAAAGATACAGTTCTACAGAGAGAGCCAGTTGCACATTGCCTCCTAACATTTGCAACCAACTCAGTCTCTTAAAATCTGAAATTAAAGTCCATTTTTACTATTTTGTTCATGTAAACCAGGTTTTGGAAGGTGACTAGGATTTGGACAAACAAACAAAAAAAATTTTTACACAACGTACAATTAAACTTTGCAATTTGCTACACTGAATGTGGTATGGGCTACAGGCATGGCTGGCTTCAAGAAAAGATTGGGCCAATTCATAGAAGTCATGGGCATCAATGGCTATTAGTCTTCCTGGTAGTATGACTGCCTCTGAAGGCCACCTACAGGGAGACTGATTTTTTTAGATCTAGCCATACCTCCTACCTTGACTTACCAGATTTCAGTTTTGTTCAATTCTGGTCTTGCAAGAATCAAATAGGTTTTTAAGCCAGTCTGATCCACACTATAATTTTGTCCCAAGCATGAAACTTACTGAGGATGGATTTTGTACTTGTTAGATCAAAACCAAACTCCCACTACATCCCAATGTAGATATTTCTCTTAAGTAATTGAGTGTTAGTTGGAATGTCCACCTGCTTTAAATTTGGGGATTTACAATAGGTGAGTCATGTTGTATAAACCACATTTTACACACAGGTGCATTATCACTCTCTCTCCTTTTATGATAACTAATCAAAGTGGCAAGGCCTTGTTCTTGTGTGTTTCCTGATAAGATTCATACTACATCTATTCTACAGGGCACGCCATCAATGAACTCTCTGTGGATTTCAGTGTTACTCTTAATGGACAGATTGTACCACTTTACAACAAACAACTCTGTGAACAAAATCAGCCCCAGTTTCAATTCTGTGGAAAGAAGAAAGGAGGTAATTTTTTTTTTCATACAACGGCATTGGAAAAAAGTGACATGACCATTTTTCACACTAACAACTGTTGCAGCATCCCCATGTTCACATGATCAAAGTTTAGATGCTTGGCAGATGGCATGTATTTATGTCAGTTACAGTGTCCTGGCTCATGTGATCACCTTTTGGGATCTTCTGACATGCAAACTCAATGGGGAAGTCAGATTCACTTAACAACCGTGTTACTAACTTAACAACTGCGGTGATTCACTTAACAACTGTTAAGGCAAGAAAGGTCATAAAATGGGGTAAAACTCATTTAACATCTGTCTTGCTTGACAACAGAAATTTTAGCCTCAATTGTGGCTGTAAGTTGAGGACGACCTGTACTTCCATAAAAAACCCAAATCTGCTCTTTGAGATAGGTGACTTGGCAGTGGCAGACCCAAGCTGGATTCCTGACTCACAAACAAAGTGCTCCATTACTTCCAGGATATTCCCCAGGATATTACTGCCCTTAGCTTCTACCAGGAGAGGTGTGCATACCATTTCCTATAATGGCTGTCAGAATGCTTCCTCTCTAGCATTTCAAAACTCTATTAAGAAACCAGTCCTAGTTTCTGAATGCTCGTTTTTTCACTTATTGGAAGTTGTTACTTGCATTTCGCTGATTGTGTTTTATTCTGGGATCTTAATATAGGTGATTTTATTGATTTGTGTTATGTGGCGGTTATACTGTGTTTGTTATGTTTTTATCTCACCTTATTCAGAATCAGTTGTAACAAAGAACAGCCTGGAAATTCTGTAAATAATGAAAAGTAAAGAAAATATTTATTAGAAAATTTCAGATAGTCATGTATCCTAAAGAAATATTCTCAAGGCAAATGCTGTTGGCAAAAATATCGGATTATTTAAGAGAGGCACGTGAAAGTTCTAGCTACTGAGAGATATCCCTGTTAAGCCAAATGCAACTCTGTGTTATCCAAAGGAATGTCACATTTGGACAATACTAATACATAATTGAATACATAACTGAAAATATATTACGCTAATAACAATTTTTAACTATCAGTGAGGAAACTGGAAACATCCATTCACAAGAGGGATGTATCAGTGAGCTCAGAGGAACCCAAGTTCACCAAAGATCTTCAGAGGGAAAGCCCTAAGAACAGGGAAGAAGCCAAAACAACCCACTAGTGGTTGAACAGGAAACTTGGAATTCTGGCTAATTGAGGTACAAGAAATCCAACCAGATGGAAAAATAGAATGCTATATACAGGATGAGTTTCCACTTATATTGCAGTGATGGTTGAGCACCTCTTGAGAATCAACAACATAAAGTGTGGTGAAGAATACAAAAACAAATAATTTATCTCTAGTTTTTCTCTGATTAACTAGAAAAAAAAGATCTTGACTATAAGAAGACAGAGAGTCTGTCAATCTGGTGTAGTAGCGAAAGGTACCAAGCTAGAAACCAGAAGCCCGTGAGTTTTAATTCTACTTAGGCACAAAGCCAGCTGGTGAACTTGTGCCAATCACTTTCTTTCAGCCCTCGGAAGAAGGCAATGGCAAATGATGTCATGAAAAATGCAGGCACTTGTCCAGGCAGTCACCAGAAGTAAAAAAAGTGATTTGAAGGTGTTAGATAGGGTGAATGGATGAGGCAGACATCAGGTTTAGTGACAATAACAGCTCTTTATTCAGGCAACTATGTACAATCCAGCAGCACTGTGTCTGACAGCTTCCCTTTATATAGGGAGCTGTCAGACTACCCAGCCAATCAGCTTCGAGTATTTTCCCACCGGAATGGAGGACCTGACTGGAGCCTTAATGCTCTAGTCTCAGTACATAACACCCCTCCCCTCTTAGTTGGGTTGATCCAACTCGTGACATAGTCATGTAAGTAGGCGGGGCGCTTAGTGCTTCTTTCAGAGCTGCGCAGCTCATTTGGAGCTGAGGCTGCAGTCAGGTCGGTTGAGTCTTTTTGTCTCCTGGCCTCGACCAATGGAAGCATCTGGAATCTTCCCCGGGGTGTGGCTGGATTTCCGGGAACCGGTTCACTTGGAACTCGCCCCCCGGTTTCTACATTTCCAGATAAGTTTACTGGTTCTTTTCGGCTTGAGCTTTCTGTGTTGGGAGTGTGTGTTTGTTCCGTTTGGGTAGGCGTTTGGCTTTCTTGTTCAGATGTTATTTCTGGTTGCCTAAGAGTGGAGTGGCTGAGGCGGCCTCGGAGTTGGTCAATGTACCTCCTCCAGCTTCTACCGTCCTCGAGCTCAAGTCTATAGGAACGAGGGCTGGTGATTTCTACGATTATGGCAGGAACCCAGAGAGCACCCCCAGCATAGTTGTGGGTGTAAACTTGATCCCCTATGCTGAATGACCTAAGTTGGCTGGTCAAATCTACTGGTGCCTCGGCAGAGTAGTTTGGGTATAGCTGATCTAGGGGAGACCTTAGTCGGCAGCCCATTAGGAGTTCGGAGGGGCTTCTGCCCGTGGTAGCATTTGGCGTGATGTGCTGAACTAGGAGGAATTTATCAATGCATGTTTGCCAATTGCCCGGCCCCATTCTAGATAGGGCTTCTTTGGCTGATCTCACCATTCTTTCCACTTGACCATTGCTGGCTGGGTGGAATGGCGAGACAAGGGCATGCCTGATTCCCTGTTCTGCTAGGAAGATTTCGAAGTTGATGGCCGTAAATTGGGGCCCATTGTCAGAAACCAAGACATCGGGCAGGCCATGTGTGGAGAAAAGTCTCCGTAGTACCTTGATGACCACCTCTGCCATTGTGGAGGTCATGAGGACTATGTCTAACCATTTTGAATAGGCGTCCACAACTATGAGGAAAGTCTGCCTGTGTGGGGGGCCTGCAAAATCAATGTGCACCCTGAACCAGGGTGCTTTGCTTGCTCCCATTCATGTGCGGGCGCCTCTGGGGGGGGGCTGGTCTGGATTCCTGTCACAGTGTGCAGGTTGCCACTCATTCTGCAATTTCCCCATCCATGTTAGGCCACCAAACATAACTTCTGGCCAAAGCCTTCATCCGAACATTCCCCGGATGCCCCACATGTAAAGCCTCTAATACTGCAACTCGCAGTTTGGGTGGAACAATTACCCGGTCCCCCCATAGAAGACATCCCCTTAACACAGATAATTCATTTTGCTTAGTTACATAGTATTTAAATTCAGGCCCAAACGGTCCCTTGGGCCACCCCCTCAACACCCAGTGCAGAACCTGGGCAATGGTTCTGTCCTTAGCCGAGTGACGCACGATTTCATTTGCTGTCACTGATCCTGATTCCCAGCAGTCAATGAGCAGGACTGGTGTGTCAGAGGTAGGATCATCCAAGAGTTCGGGCAGGGGGCATCTGCCGAGGGCGTCGGCATGGCCCGGAGTCTTTCCAGGGCGATGAATCAGGTGGTAGTTGTAGGCGGCCAAAAAAATAGCCCAGCGAGTCATTCTCGGTGAGAGGGAAACAGGTGTAGGGTGGTCCCCAGCCAAGAGTCCAAGCAACAGTTTATGGTCAGTTATGAGGTCAAACCTTCGACCATACAGATAATAGTGGAACCGCTTGACCCCTGCCACCGCAGCCAGTGTTTCCCTGTCCAACTGGCTATAGTTCCATTCTGCGGGTGACAGGGTCCAGGAATAGTATGTAATCGGGGCTTCGGTTCCATTAGGCATGCGGTGGCTGAGGATTGCCCCAACGCCGAAAGGCAACATGTCACAGGTCAACACTAGAGGGAGAGTTTGGTTGTACTACACCAGGAAGCAGCCGCTTGACAGCTGCAAATGCGGCTGCCTCAGTTTTGCCCCAAGTTAGCAATAGCACTTAGACTTATATACCGCTTTACAGTGCTTTACAGCACTCTCTAAGCGGTTCACAGAGTCAGCATATTGCCCCCAACAATCTGGGTCCTCATTTTACCCACCTCGGAAGGATGGAAGGCTGAGTCAACCTTGAGCCGGTGAGATTTGAACCGCTGAACTGCTGAACAGTCAGCTGAAGTAGCCTGCAGTACTGCACTCTAACCACTGCGCCACCTCGGCTCTTCTGTTCACTTCACGTTTTTTCTGAGCAGCTTGTGTAAGGGCTCGGCTACAGTCGCCTTCTTTTGTAAGAAAATGCTGTAAAAGTTAAGGAGCCTGAGGAATGCCTGCAGCTCAGTCTGGTTTCGGGGAGTGGGGGCAACCTGGATAGCCTTAATTTTTGAATTTGTGGGATGAATCCCAGAGCTGTCTACCATGTACCCCAAGAAGTCAACCCTGGGCACCCCGATTTGGCACTTCTCTTTCTTTAAATGAAGGCCTTTCTCTCTGATTCTATTTAGCCCAATTCTCAGTCTTTGGAATAGCTGTTTTTATCTGTCGCAGACACTAATATGTCGTCAAAATAGGGGACAACTCCTGGTATTCCCTCCAAAAGTCTTTCCATAATGCTTTGGAATAGCCCAGAGGCTATGCTGACACCGAATTGCAGTCTGTTACACTTGAACGCACCCCTGTGTATTACAATGGTTTGGGCCTCAGCTGTGGTGCCATCTACAGGCAACTGCTGGTAGGCCTGCACAAAGTCTAATTTCGTGAATATTTTTCCAGGTCCCAGGGAATGTAGTAGATGTTGGATGACTGGAACCGGATAGGCGCTCTGTTGTAGCGCCTTGTTAAGGGTGCATTTATAGTCTGCGCAGATGTGGACTGACCCATCAGACTTGACAGGTGTCACAATAGGGGTTTCCCACCGGGCATGGTCAACAGGCTCTAGGATCCCCTGGCCAATTAGTTTATCCAATTCTTGGTCAATTTTGGACCGGAGGGCAAGAGGGGGCCTCTGGGGCTTTAGTCTAATTGGCACGATGTTTGGGTCAAGCCTGAATGATATAGGGGCCCCCACGTACCTACCCAGACTGCCACTGAAAACGTCCTCGAACTTGCGGAGCAGTTCCTCGGTGCTGTCGTCGTTGATTGCGTTGATGCCAGTTACCCCCATGCCCAGGGCTTCAAACCATTCCAACCAGAGCAGGCTTGGAAGGGAGCTGCTGACTACTGTTAGTGTGAGTGGTCCATCAAAGTTTTTGAATTGGACATGGAAGGTGCTGCAGCCCAGCTCGGGGAAGCGATTTCCCTGGTAGTCAGCAAGCTGTAGTTCTTGGCATTTCAGCTGTCGTCTCTGGATACCAGGGATGGCCTTCTTTAGTGTTGTCCAGGAGACGATGGTCAGGGATGACCCGGTGTAGATCTACATGCTGCAAGCCGACCCCTCGAGGAGGGGGACCCATCCAGGAAGCTGTGGTGATGCGCAGCTTCTTACTCCTCGGCGTGCTTGACTGCCAAATTTTGGTCTGGAACGTTTCTGTGGATTCCATTCTTTCTGCTTTCCACCGAGGCTTCCACGCCTCTCGTCATTGAGGTTTTGGGTGGCTCAGCCTGTTTGGTGCCCTTCTTGTTGGCTGCGATGATGGCAGGTTGGCGCGGCAGACGTAGGCCAAGTGGCCCCTTCGGTCGCAACGCTGGCAGATTGCATCTCTGAAATAACAGTTTGTGCGCTGGTGGTTTCCCCCACAACCAGCACAAGGCTGGAATCGATCGTCCGGTTCATTTGCCCTATTTTGCCTTTCAAACTTAAGGCGGCAAATTTCTTCTTCACTGTCAGGTGAGAGATCTCGTTCTGAACTCTCGCAATGAACGGTGACAGCTTTGCATGTGCTTTTTGGGCTGCCCTGTTTCTGCAGCATTTCAATCGATCTGGTTGACACTTCCGTTGCTCTGACCTCATCCAGGGTGATTTGCAGCATGAGGGTCGCTTTTGACAGTAGCCTCCATTGGAGGTTGATGTCACGCACCCCGCAAATTATTCTGTCCAGCAGCAACTCGTCTAGGTCTCAGAATTCGCAGTATGCTGCGGCCTTGTGAAGCGCGGCAATGTACTCATTGATCGATTAACCTTCCTGCTGATTCCGCAGATTAAATTCATGCCGCCGCACATATTTGGATGGTTGAGGCACGTAGTGTGTCTTCAGCATAATCTGGAGTGCGGTCCAGGTGATTGTCTGGACCAGTGTCGGTTCTGCCAGCGCCTGGGCAGTCTCGAAAACCTCAGACCCACAGTAGCTTAGGAATAAAGCTCTTTTCTTGTTGTCTGATAAACCGAGGAGGTCGTTGGCCTCCATGAAACACTCAAACCTGGTCATGTAGGAGTTCCAGTGCTCCTTGGCTGGATTGTAGTGGCTCGGTGGGGCATGCGTCATCACCTTGCTGTTTCTTCAGACCGCTTGATGCCCCTGTGCTGGAAATGTGTTGTCAGCTCTTTATGTTATCTGCCTTCCTATCCCACCTTCGTCGCCAGTGTTAGATAGGGTGAACGGATGAGGCAGACATCAGGTTTAGTGACAATAACAGCTCTTTATTCAAGCAACTATGTACAATCCAACAGCACTCTGTCTGACAGCTTCCCTTTATATAGGGAGCTGTCAGACTACCCAGCCAATCAGCTTTGAGTATTTTCCCGCCGGAATGGAGGACCTGACTGAAGCCTTAATGCTCTAGTCTCAGTACATAACAGAAGGCACAAAAAAAGAGGAGGCAGAGGACATAAACAAAAAAGCAAATCAGAAATAAGAGCTCTGAAAGTATAAGCGTTCATCTATTTTCATAATTAGAAAGTTGAAGAGGATTGCATGTTAATAAAAAGTTATAATCTCCCTTGAGATTAATAAAGTCAAATAACATCTGTGTTATATTCTTATCAATAATGTAGAACTAATTAGCATTACCTTCTTCCAGGACATTTTTCAACTTCTTATTCTTGGGCTTTCCTGATGGTTTTCCATTTGAGTACTAATCAATTCTGACCCTGCTGAGCTTTTTCCAGATCAGCCAATGTGGAAAAAGTGCTGTTCCCTTTTCTGCAGGATGTGTGCTACTTCTTATCTGCTACTTGATTTCTTGGCCAAATCAAATGAAAGGGGTAACAAAAGTGGGTGTGGTGAACTCAGATGCTTATCTCTGCTAAAAGTAGCCATAGCCAGAGGTGGGATTCAGCAGGTTCTGACTAGTTCTGGAGAACTGGTAGCAGAAATTTTGAGTAGTTCAGAGAACTGGTAAATACCACTTCTGACTGGCCCCACCCCCATCTATTCTCTGCCTCCCGAGTCCCAGCTGATCGGGAGGAAATGGGGATTTTGCAGTAACCTTCCCCTGGAGTGGGGAGGGAATGGAGATTTTACAGTATCCTTCCCCTGCCACGCCCACCAAGCCATACCTACAGAACCGGTAGTAAAAAAATTTGAATCCCACCACTGGCCATAGCCCCCAAAAGGCTTTATAAACAGATTTAGGAATTTGGGTTAGGAATTAGAATTGACCGATCTGCTGCTTGGTTAAACAGCTGATTAATATCACCTGCTCTGCTTAATAATTCTGTTTCACATAGAACCTCTGGTCACAACCATAATTCATTTCATAACTTTAGTCGCAAGCCGATTTGGTTGTGACCCAAACTTAATTTTGGAAATTTGGTGCTTACAAAAAAATGGTGCAGAAGGGGAAATCGGCCGCAAAAAAGATATGTGAATTTTTTGGTCGGAACCCGATTTGGTCGTGGTCAGAAGCGTTCGTGACCAGAGGTTCTACTGTATATGAATACATAGATAGTGGAGCAAATGCGAAATGAGCATCATTTATAGCACAATAAGGTAATCAAACAGATTCAAAGGTATCTTAAGTCTTCCATGTTGACATCTTAATCAGAGTTATAATCATGAATACAGTGCTGTGAGCTTCGTGCTGATGCCACAATCCATCCATTAAGATGTGCTCTGAGGATCTGCTAGCACAATTTTTATGTAGCTCGAAGATAGCAGACAGTAATAACCAAATGCCACCTAAGCACACAATCATGCAAATTATGGATATGAGACTGATGACAAACTTAAATTCTCATATGCTCACAAATCTCCCTGACAGCTACCTCATTCTGAGGAAGTACTTAATAAAAAAAAAAAAAAACTCTGGAAAATTCAAGAGAAAGAAAGGCAATCTATTGAAGAAGCCACACAAACAGTCCCTTATGCAGACAAGTAGAAAGCCATGTTTTTTTGTTTGTTCGTTCAACTTACATAGCCATCCCTCTCAGATACATGACCCTGGATGGCTTAACAAAGTTTAAAAAAAACACCAAAATACATAAATGCAAAAATGAAATACTGTAATTATTAAAACTGTAAAAATATAATCAGTGGGGAAACACAGTAAGCTCATTAATAATACAGCCCCTTTGCTGGCGTCACACCATCACTACCAGATTCAGATGACAGGGCCATATCTTCAGGTCCTTCTGGAAGGCCAGTCATGTTGGCACCAGCCTGCCTACTGGAGGAATAATGATCCAGAAGAGGATTGCCATAGCAGAAATGGCTCTCCTTCTGGGTCCCATCAGATGATATTCCTTTGTGGATGTATTGGATGCGTGCATTCTTGTAGGACCTGTTGGGATGGGTAAATTGATATGATATGATATGATATGATGATATGATATGATATGATATGATATGATATGATATGATATGATATGATATGATATGATATGATATGATATGATATGATATGATATGATATGATATGATATGATATGATATGATAAGATGATATGATATGATATGATATGATATGATATGATATGATGATATGATATGATATGATATGATATGATATGATATGATATGATATGATATGATATGATATGATATGATATGATATGATATGATATGATATGATAAGATATGATATGATATGATATGATATGATATGATATGATATGATATGATATGATATGATATGATAAGGAAGCAAGCAGGCTTTTCTTGCTTGTCCCTCTGACAGAACTGTAAAGAACTACAGAGATGATCATACAGGAAAATATGTGACAACTAGCAAAACATGAATGGAAGAATCTGTTAGAAAGAAAATATAGAGATATGATTGATATGATATATGATGATATGATATGAGAGGGAGGGAGGGAGGGAGAGAGAGAGACTCTCAAACAGGGACCACCTCAATTTTAGGACTCGGAAGTTCTGAATCTTGAAAAGGAAAGGAAATTGTAATAATGTATACTATAACATGTCATTTCTGATTGGATTACATGAATCAATTGAAGATGTTATAACCAAAAACATCTTTATTAGGACCATAAAAACTAATACATGCAGTTTATTAGTTTATTAAAATATTTAGTCACGAATATTTAAAAAAATCCTTCTACGTTATTTATTGTTCTGCCATAAATTTTACGCACTCATTCATTAGAGTTACTATAAATCTAGCAGGTTTTCCATGTCCATAAATATATACAGATAGTCTTCAACAGTTCATTTAGTGACCGTTTGAAGTTACAATGGCACTGAAAAAAGGGACTTATGACTATTATTCACACTTACAACCGTTGCAGCATCCCCATGGTCACGTGATCAAAATTCATATGCTTGGCAACTGACACATGTTTATGACGGTTGCAGTGTCCGGGGGTCATGTGATCACCTTTTGTGACCTTCTGACAAGGAAAATCAACTGGGAAGACAGATTCACTTAACAACCATGTTACTAACTTAACAACTGCAGTGATTCACTTAGCAACTGTGGCAAGGGTTGCAAAATGGGGCAAAATCCATTGAACAAATGTCTTGTTTTGTGTTGTGGCCCACCAGCAGCCAGTGGAGCTGGCAGCAGACTCAGACAGTGAGGAGGTTGGGGAGGAACATGGGCCAGTCCTGGAGTCTGGGGAAGACTCTGATGAGTGCTCTGCATCGGAGGCAGAGATGGGGCCAAGGCAGTCCGACAGTTCTCAGCTACGAGTCGGAGATAAGTGGGGCTGAAGAACAGCTGGAGCCTGTTCCCGATGTGCGCATGTGCAGAGCTGTCAGGAGAAGGGAACAATTAAGGAACAGAGGTCGACTCGGGAATAAAAGCACAAGGGGACGCTGAATGGCCCCTCCCATAGGAAATAAATAGGAGCGAAATGGGAGTGGTGTTTGCAGGAGACAATTAGTTCATTTGTGTGAAGATTTGCTTATCTGAGAGACTCCTTGCCAAGTATTTCCTTGTACAGCGTTGTGTCAAGAAGCTATCGGCCTGGCAACTATCCAAGGACTGATAAGGTCTGTGTTTGCAATTCACCCTTGAAAGACTGTTTGCTGGGACTTTTCTGGCTGTGAATGCTAGGAATTCACATTAACCAAATAAAAAGAGTTTTTTTGGGACAAGGAGTCTGTTTCGTGATTTGGTGAAGCCTAGGTCAGAACACTTAGCAACAGAAATTTTGGGCTGAATTGTGATCATAAGTCAAGGACTACTTGTACTAGACAACCAATCGTCCAGATAAAATGGGGGTCTTTTCAGGAAGAATATTAGGGTTTTTTTAAAAGCAACTTTAGTTTTATAGTACCCAGTTTGGTTAACTTTTTGCCTCTTGGAAACATCTGTAATATTCCATGAAACTTACAAAGTGATTACATAAGACTGAAAATCATATATATCATGTGCACGGACCATATTTCCAAGATCAAAGGGGGGGGAAAGAAAAAATGTTACCTACCATAGATTTTGAAAAGGTAGAAAATTGATAAAAATATAATTATAATGAGGGGGGGAGGAAAGAACCTTCAGAGTTGAGCCAGCCCCTTCCCTGACATTCTTCAGTTCTGAAGTACCACATTTGGGGGTGAACAGCATCTCCATCTCTCTCTCTCTCTCTCTCTCTCTCTCTGATCTTTCTATTTCAGAATTTGTATTTTAACTTTTTGAATACACACACACGCACATACACACACACATACACACACAAATGTTCACTAGAAACCAGCCCTCTGGGGAACCAGGAGAAGATTGTAAAGGAAATCCTGGCCCCACCCTGGCTCTGGCCAAACACTGAAGGGAAACCAAAATAAGTCTGGAGCTCAGCCAAGCTGAGGCGGCTGGTAGAAAGCCACCGATCAAGATTGAAACAAAACATAAACTTTGAAGAGGTTTTTTTGCTAGTAGACATTCTGCCTTTTGTTGTTGTTTCAGGATGCCTTTAAAGTATACATGCATAGTTCTTCTATTATTCTTTCTCTGGAAAAATCAAAAAGATAAACAAGAACATTTGGGCGGGGAATGTAAGGAACTTCTGAGCACATATGCAGCATGACCTACACCAGAATTATAAATAGTTTTATGATGATTAAACAAAGAACCTAACTCCTTCAGTGCCCTTAACAGACTATTAATTGAATCATATAATGAGAGTAAGGTATCTTGGTTGAAACAGTTACAGCAATGCAATGCAATATTATCTCACTATTACATAAAAATTCTGATTCATTTTGTCATTCATCTGTTTAGAAATCTTGTCTACTTACAGGTGGTTTTTTTTTTTAAGCAATGTGTTTGCAGTCTTTACGTTTCCTAGAATATTCTGACCGACTCCACTTTCTTTCAGTGGCTGTATTATGACTCTATTACTCTACACTTACAATTATTCCTTTTATGTTTATTAATTTTTCATTCAAGGGCTGAAGGCGGCACATAGTTTTCCCTCATTATATTTTCCTCCATTTTCTGCATCTTGGTAGGGTACTTGCTCTAGTCCTTGCAGGATGCTAATGGCATTAGAGCATCAACTACAGAGGATCAGAAATATTTTGGATTATCTGAATCCCTCCCAGGAAGAGTTCATTCCTGGACATAGGACTGCAACTGCTGAATATCCTGAGTTAGGCCCTTTTATAGAGCAAGTGTGCCTAGGTAGAGTTTAGTACGGTAGCATTCACCATGGTATCCTTTAAATCATTTGTAAGGGTTGGGGTCACACACTAGTTGACAGGACTGTCAACTTGAACTACCCACTCAGAAAGGAAAAAGGAGTAGAATAATCATGTGAAAGTGATTTCACATGATTATTCTACTCCTTTCTCCTTTCTGGGTGGGTAGTTCTAGCTGACAGTCCTGAGGGAGGAATAGTCAAATTCCTGGTCAGTCCACTCATTAGAAATCTGGAGTACCACCTTAGACACAAAGCCATCTGGGGGACCTTGGGCCGGTTCCTCTCTCTCAGTCATAGAAAGTAGGCAATAGCAAAACCCGAAAAACCTTGCCAAGAAAACTGCAAGGGTTTATGCAGGTAATCTCTGAGAATCAGACATGATTGAATGGAAAGCAAAAATATCATCACTATATGGATGATACCCCATTTTATATCACCACCCGTGGACCACAGTGGAGGTAGTTGGTGTTATGTTCTAACTGTTTAAACTGTGTTGCATGGTTCCAACCAGGTCCAGCGTTTGAGCGGGAAAAAGCTCAAACGCTATTGGCTGGTCTGTCTGACAGCTCCCTATAAAAGGGCAAGCTGTCAGACTGCTCTTTACTGGTTGCTGATACAAGAGCTGAAATAAAGAGCTGCTTTGGAAGTCTGTCTCCTGTCATCTCTACCCACTATCTAACAGTGGCGACGAAGGCTTGGGCCAGGAGAATTGTGACTAGCTTCTTCAGCACTTTCAACCAGCCAGGCAGACATCTTCCTCCCTCCTTCTGCCGCTATCTCCACCTTCCACCCGCCGGCGCCTTTCGCCCCGACCAGGGAGAAATGGGCCTCCTACATGCGGCGATTCGACTGCTTCCTGGAAGCAAACGATATGTTGGGTCTGACCGACAACCGCAAAAGAGCTGTGTTCTGAAGTCACTGTGGCCCCGAGGTGTTTGACACCGCGGAGTCCCTGTCAGACCCAACTCCGGTCCAGAGCGTTCCGGGGCAAGTTCTTCAAGCAACACTG
>QLTV01000804.1:5862197-5876462 GCA_003457575.1 Thermophis baileyi
GGGGCCTGTAACCTCTTCTCCCTTCCTCCTTCTCCAACTGAATTGCGCAGGTCTAGTAGGGCTCCAAAACGCCCCGCCTACCTGCGTGATTACGTATGCTGGACAGCTCCATCCAGGAGGGGAGGGGTGTTATGTTCTAACTGTTTAAACTGTGTTGCATGGTTCCAACCAGGTCCAGCGTTTGAGCGGGAAAAAGCTCAAACGCTATTGGCTGGTCTGTCTGACATTATGTTCTAGCTGTTTAATCTGTGTTGCATGGTTCCAACCAGGTCCAGCGTTTGAGCGGGAAAAAGCTCGAACGCTATTGTCTGGTCTGTCTGACAGCTCCCTATAAAAGGGCAAGCTGTCAGACTGCTCTTTGCTGGTTGCTGATACAAGAGCTGAAATAAAGAGCTGCTTTGGAAGTCTGTCTCCTGTCATCTCTACCCACTATCTAACAGTTGGAGTCTGCAGGCTATGAGCAATTGAATGGGACAAAACAAGTTTAAATTGAATTCCAACAAGATGGGGGTACTGTTGGTATGTAGGCTCTCTTCTGGGGAGGGTCACAGTCCTCCTGACAGAGCAAATTCATGCCTTGGTTCATCTCCTGGACTTATGTCTCCGCTTAGGCAGCAGGTAGAAGCCATAGCTAGGGGCATCATATCCCAGCTTCAACTGGTGAACCTGTTATAGCTTGCTTGGACTGGAAAGTCTTACAACAGAGATTCGTGCCCTTCTACCATGTGATTAGGCTATTGTGAAAGACAATAAAGGAAATTGAAAGACTAAGAGGATGAGAGGCTGGAGATAACCTCAGTAGTGGTCCAGACATTATAGAGTAGCTCCCCAAAGATGTATTGGCCTCACAGTGCTAGGGTTTCATTGAGTGACAAAAACTATTCCCTTGAGATAGACACTGGGGCAATGGTGGTAGAATTGAACTGCCTTATTATTTCGTTAGACTTTTTGACTTGGGTTATGATTCATGTTTTAGGTTATGGGATAATACATTTGATTGGGAGGATTATTATTTTATTGTGTCTATGTAATAAAGAGACAAAAACAAAGAATGCATGTTCTCAGTAACCTCTATGCTGACTTATTGCAGGGTCATTACAGGGTTGTGTGGAGCAGGGATTGCCTTTTAAGATTGTCTGACATGTGCAAATAATTAAATATTTACTATTTTTTAAGGATTGGAAATTTTGATATAATGGAGTCAGTTGGAAGTGGGCTATTCCCTGTGATTTGAAAAACCATTGTAAATAGTAAGATTATTTGTTAATAAATAATATTATTAACCTTTAAACCATACACAAAGAGACAGGAACTCTATTGTTAAAAAATTCAACAGCTCATTATTTCAGAGAGCTAAAGACAGCGTGTCAAGTCTGTATTAGAATAGTAATGTCGCATCTAAATTAATTACTGAGCAGGGATCCGATTCTTGGTTTCCATCCAAGAGAGTGTTTCTCTGTGTATGCATGTGGGGTGTTTTAATCAAAGAGGTTATTCATGGCATTCATTGTATAAAATAGGTGCTGTCTCACCCAGTTTTCTTGCTCATCACTGGAAATGTTTGTTTTGCAGAATATATTTACTACTCAGGGCCCGTCTCTCTGAACATGGAGAACATCCCACAAGTAAGTTTTTCCTAATTCTTTCTAAATTTTATGAAGGAAAAAACATTATTTGTCAAATGTCTAATAGGGTGCCGTAATGCTACTTTTAGAAATGAATGTACTGGAGAAGACAGACGTGTTAAAGAGGAATGTGGTTGTCGCAACATTATCTAGTAAAATGTCATGCATAAGGATCATGTATTCTCATATGACAGCCTGGGAGCAATTGATATCATTGCTTGACAACTGTGCAGGATAGAGGTACATAGCCTGACTCCCAGGATTACTCGAATACTCTAGAGATAACTGTTACTACAGTGCATTGTAATTTCTAATGTGGCAGACAAAGATACCAGTAATTAGAAACAGCAGAGGAGAATCATTAACAATTTTAAGCTTTCATTAAGTTTCAGTGTAAATCAAAGCAAATCAAATGTAGATCTTGTCCAAACAAATTGTGAAGAGTGGCTCAAAGTGCAGCACTCAATGACAAATAGAATTCTTGGCTTGAAAAAAAAAAGGAATGGTTGGAATTTTATATTAGAAAATGATAAGAACAGAAGCCAGACTAAAGAAAAGTTTGGTTTGATCAGCAGAAAACTTCCTAGGAGATCAGTGAAAGCATACAAGCAAATGATTTACCGGTAACTCTCTAATGCAATTGTGGAGAACTTGTGTTGTTGTTGTTGTTATTGAACAAATACTAGCAGTGACAACTAGCATGCCAAGTAGTAAGCAAAGCTGGGAAGTTTTGTTCAGCAGCATTTAGGGGACTTCCTGTCCTGTCCTGTCCTGTCCTGTCCTGTCCTGTCCTGTCCTGTCCTGTCCTGTCCTGTCCTGTCCTGTCCTGTCCTGCCCTGATAAAGTGATGGCAGTTAAGTCTGAAGTACAGGCAATGAAAAATAAAACCGGGAGAATTATGTTTGTAGAAAGACTTATGCAGACCAGTGCTTGTTGGAAAATAAATATATAAAACGATCAACTTAATTTAGGAAAGTATGAGGAGGAAGAGAAAAATGCAGGAAGTGCATGTGTCACACTGCTAGTTGTCATTACATTTATTACCCCAACAGCCCCAATATTATCCTGATATTTTAAGGTTTATAAAGTGCAGAAAACCAGCAGATGCAAATGATGAATCTTCAGACAATAGGATCCTCAGATCCTTTGCTAAAGCAAATAACTTGGTCTTCCTTTTGCCTGTGAATTTATTGCTTGCAGCCTTCAAGGAATTATGCTGTAGCAGCATGAGGAAAAGAGCACTAAACAATCTCATCTTATTGGTCTTTCACAAGTCATTCGACAGTTTTACTTTTCAGTTTATTTCAATGCCAGCCTCAGTTGCAGGATTGCTTTTGACAATTGCCATATATTGGGTTGTTGACTAATTTAACTAATTAAAAAACAACAGCCACAGTAACATTCTGGAAGAGAAGTGGTAGTCTCCACAAATTAATTAATTTCTTCAGAACATATTCATTCCTTTCTTTTTCTTACAGGGAGAATTTAATCTAACAGCTCAGCTCTTCAACGAAGACCATCACACAATTATTTGTGCTGATTTTTATATCAGCAATCACTGAGAAGTTGATATTTGTTGCTTTTTGAGCTAGCATTGCCTAGACCAGGGCTTCCCAAACTTTTTCTTTCAATACCCAAAACCATTTATTTAAAAATCTTATTGAACTTTGAAGACCAGCTGTAAGTCCCTTCCTTCAGCACCATTGTAACTTTGAACGGTCACTGAAGGAATGGACATAACTCGAGGAACACCTGTATCATAAAAGCAGTTATCATTAAATGAATTCATATTATTTCAACAGATTACCATTCACAATTTCATCAATTTTTGTCTTAATGGGAATACTTAGGGAGATTTTTGAATATAGTTTAGTACACGTGACCATCTTTAAATCAGTTTAAATATCCCTCTTGTGATGGATAATGGGCTTGTATATTATTACCCCCCAAAAGCCCACTTTTACCCAATTTTGGATACAGGGTAGCTCTTGACTTACGACCAGTCGCTTAGCAACTTTTCAAAGTTATGACAGACCTCTCCCAAAAGGTACTTAGAACCCAGTTTCATTCCATCCTTCTCCCCAAGTCACATGATTGCATTCTGGACACTTAACAACCAGTCTGCATTTATGGCTGTTTACAGTCACATGACTGCAATTTATGTTTTGCCAGAAACTGGCATTTACTTCAGGTTTCTGGCAAAAAAACACCCATTGGTTAAAGCGGTTTCGCTAAGCAACTGCCGTGTTCACCCAACAACTGTCACAAAAGAGACTGTAAAATTGGCCTCAGTCACATAGCGATGTCCTTAACAACCAGCATGATTTACTACTAAATTCAACTTTACATAATTCGTAAGTTGAGGGCTACCTGTAATTTACCTAGCTTTGAGAAGAACTAGCCTAGACAGTTAAAATCAGCTTAAGCTTTAGAAGTTCAAGGAGAGCTTACTTCAATCTACCCATTATAACATGCTGAAACAATGGAAAAGGAGGCTGATTGAGTTCAGTTGCTTTTTTAAAAGTTGAATGAACCTGATATATTCAAAACAATTCATCATTGTACATTTAATTTTACTTTCTGTAAAACTCTGCTTCCTTCCACGAAACATTTTGTTAAAATTGTATGTGCTGTGCCTCTATTAGGTTCATTCACAAAAAATGAATTTCCCAGAGAAATTCCCTTTTCAAATTGCTGTAACACTCTTCCTGGAGGTTCATTTTCCTATTAACTCCCATTCCCATCAAAGCAAGACTGAATGCCCTTTTCCCCCTCATCAGTCCAGCTCAGATTTAATATTTGGGATTTATGCAGGAACACCCAAGGGTGGTCCAAAAGAGTCAAGATGTGGCCACCACTGTGTGATTAAGACTGCCAACTTGGTCTTTTTGACCATGTCACCAGTGCAGGCAACCTTGCGTGAAAATGAGCCTTTTGGAAGAGTAAGAATGACAGAGATCCACGCTCCTAGGAGTCTGCGGCACTACATTGAAAACTTCTTGCACTGAAAAACAAGGCTTGGACAAAGCAAGCTAATGAAGCCACAAATGGGCAACTGTTGCTATCCATAGCCAGCTGGATCAATAAACGAGCAATTTTGCCCTCACCCTCTTCCAGGAAAAAAGACAAGTCCATGTAGCAAGCTGGTCTCGTCTGTGCTTGTATGGAGGGAATGCCATTTTGGAAATCCACTGCAACGTTGGGCCTTCTCTGAACATACTCCTCAGCCAAGAGATCAGTTTAGTCAGATGGAGGGCTGCCATTTGCTCAGGAGACATGAGGGGAATTTACCTACTTAATTTTGTTCTGGTTTCATTGTGAGGTTTCCTGGGCTGAACAAAATAAGAAATCAACTCTGGTTGTGTCCACACACAAAAGCTACAATTTAGTACCTTGCCACATTATTGAATAAAAGGTTCTTTTCTGGAAAGGTTCTGTCAAATCTCATGGACAAATAAATAAATATATCAGAAAGAATCCATTCACAAGAATATATAAAAAATTGAGCTCTCTTGAGAAGTACATATACAGAGTTAAGCAATATATATATAACCTTTATATAAAAGTTAGTTAGATTTAATGAAATGTTCACAGCTATGAAATAGTTTTCATTTGGGGTTATGGTCTATATAACCTAAATCTGTATTTGTCAAATGCCAGCCTCTTGCTTTGGAGATGCATGTATTTTGTTTTTTTGTTTTTTATTTGTTAATATTTATATCCAGCTTTTAGTTCAGGAGCTTAAAGTGCTATATGTAGTGCTTTCTCCTTCCGTTTTCCCTCACCACAAGAGCTAGGTTGGGCTGATAAAATGAAACTGGTTCAGTCATATAATGAACTTCCAGCTTCAAGGGTGGACCTCATTCTGAGTCTCCTGGTGTCAATCCACACGCCTCAATTGTTACATTGCACACTCGAATGGCAACGCATATTTTGTTGATTCGTGGTTTCCTTTCTTCCCCTACAATCAGTTCCTGAGGAAAAGTGTCTAACTGGATGTGTTGGTTTGAGAGCCTTTTAAGGAGAAAATGCTTTTCTTGTAACAGCTTCATAGCGTGATTTAGCACAGTGAACAGTGTCAACTGCTCCCTCCAAGAAACAAAACTAACACTGTTAATGAAGTGGCTTCAGAAGCAAAAAAAGGAACACCACAGGAGACCCAGCTCTGTTTTTGAATCACAGAAAATTATCTTCTTCCAACTTGAGTCTTTGATCCATGTAACTCTCGATTGTGTATGCAGGTTGATAGTAGCAATCCAAGGTTTTAAAAACTACTATTCCCTAGTGGAAATGCTGAAAGTGCAAATTAGGATCTTTTCTATGCAAAGCTTAGTGGGTACTATTGTGAGCCACTCCAGCAGAGCTGCATATTCTCTTGCTTGGTTGGAACCTTTAAAGTGGGGTTTTCTTTATTTTTCTGTTATCAGCAGAACTTGAAGGGCTTATACATTGGCTCATTAGCACTACTGAAAGGTAAGTCTGCCAAAATATTGTGTTGCTTGAGACTGAACCATGTATCGGCAAACCATGGGAGAAAGCAAACCTAGAAGTGCAAATTCCAGGCCACCTTGATTCTCACAGTAGTCAACTATTAACCCAGTTGAATCTCTCAGTGAGAATGTTCTTACAGCATCTACTGTAGATCATGATTGCCCAACTTTTGGCTTGCTTGGGTCACGCTGAGGGAAGAGGGATTGTCTTGGGCTGCATATAAAATATATAATATAAGTTAATGTATATAAATAACAAACTTCCTTGCTTTTTTATATTTTTCATTATCTTGTGGGGCTGCGTTACTAGCCATCCAGAGCCACATGCAGCCCATGGGCCACAGGTCTAGATCAAAACCATTATTTTTAGAACACAAGAGTCCATGACAGTGCCTACTATCCCATGAATCCTGAGTCTGGAGAGAATTGACAAGTTCTTGCGTTATCGTAGCCCTTCCCCATTTTCCAGGCAAACAATGGCGGTAGGTATGACTGCAACTCTGCTGGCGCAGTGGTTAGAATGCAGTATTGCAGGCTAACTCTGCCCACAGTCTGGAGTTCGATCCTGAATGGCTCAAGGTTGTCTCAGCCTTCCATCCTTCTGAGGTCAGCCAAATGAGGACCCAAATTGTTGGGGGCAATATGCTGACATTTGTAAACCACTCAGAGAGTACTGTAAAGCACTATAGGGTGGTATATAAGTCTTATTGCTTATTGCTATTGCAGCAGGGGTGGGTTCCACTTACCTTCCCTACTGGTTTGCATCGCGAAGAAGTGCGCGTTTTGCATGAGCGGGCTCGCTTCGCTCGCTTGTGCGCCTACGTCACGTCATGGAAATGACCCTCTGCACATGCGCAGAAGCCTCTGCGCATGCGCAGAGGGTTCTTTTGCCAGCCGCGGCAACCGAAGAACCGGTTCGGGGGTGTGGACAGCCGGCCATCGCTGCCGGTTCGGCGAGCGGATGCAAATTTCCACCACCGGTACGGGAGAACCGGTCCGAACCGGCAGCAACCCACCACTGTATTGCAGCTAATCAAGATTTGGGAGGTACATTCTGTATATTGGTAGCATGTTTTTTATGAAGACAAAGGTTTGGTTTTTTTCAGCTGTTCTTCTCCAAATGTTTTTCTTAAAGGACTAGAAATGCAGAGTAAATCAAGTAAGTCAGTTGAAATTATTCCTATTCTTCAAGTGATTGGGTCAAATTAATTTATTTGTGTCTGACTGGGTCTGTTTAGTGTTAAGTCTTGTGGTTTATTGACTGGAGTGATTAAGCCCTTTTACATGTTTACAAACCTCACTGTCTGACAGCTGATGAACTGTACAGTGCACCTTGTCTAATCCTCCAAATTAAGCAGGGTTTGACCTGGTTAATACTTGTATGGGAGACAACCAAAAAAAACCCAAGGCTTTGTCTTGACTAGCAAGTCAATAAGCCTCTAGAAGAGAGCAATGAATTATATGAATGTGTCTAACTGGGAGCTAAACTTCCCTTGAAGGAATTTTACTTTTGCAGCACAGTAAAATAGTGAAGTAAAGCTAATACTATACATAACTTACTTTATCAGAAGTTTTCAAGCTGCATGTAATAAAGTGAGATGAAAAACAACATTCTGTCCCTTAATGAAACTTTTCAACTCCAGTTTTTCAGTGATGGTTAGAGTGGTATCTTCTCTGCTACTATTTGCCTACTCCTTTCATAACTTATGACATTAAAACCTTCCAAATGTAACCTTCCTTTAATAAATTGCAAAACCATCACATTTTTACAATGGACTAGAAAATCTTTCATGAATGCCTGAATGCAAAGCATGGATTTTTATGAACTCTACACTCTAAATTATAGTATTCATATCCACAACATAGTAGGGACTTAAATGCTTGTAAAATTCATCCACTTCTTGTAATGTCTGTGTAATGATGAAGCATTTCATAGAACTCGAGCAGCATGGTGGCTTATTATAACCCAAATCGATCTTCTTAATACATTTTTGCCCTTTTGCAACCCCAAATGTATGATCTCATCATGAAGACAGCACATTGGGAGAACTACTGGACCCCTTACATGGGGCGGGTAGGAAGTATAGAGAAAAGTAGTTCACTAATACTTAAGTTATTAATCCGGCTCTTTGTGCCCACCTGATTTTTTTATTTATTTTTTATTTTCATATAAAAATAGCTAAATAGAAATCTGGAATGCAGCAAAATAGAGCACAGCATTTAGCATCATGGTTATTTTATGTACTGGTCAGTTTACAGCCTGATAAGGAGAGATAGCTTTGTAAACATTCACCTGCAATTTCCTTTATTATCAGTAAAAGAATCTCTCATTGGTTCACAGAAAGCTGTTGGAACAAAACTAAGAAAGTTTCCACCCAGTTATATTGGTGAAATGAATTGATTCTAAATTAGAAATAGTTCAATTGCTGAAATTCTTGGTACTCTGTTCCCATAAATCTTGTTAAAGAAGACACCATGGGTATTTTGCTTAGAAGAATTGTGGGTGGGTTTTTTTAATAAATTGACTGTTCAATAGCCTGACATCCCCAAGAATACCTCTGGGCCAGAGGTGGGCTCTTACCGGTTCTATCTGGTTCTTTAGAACCGTTAGTAACTCGGCGATGACGTCACGGAGCCAGTTCTGTCAGTGTCTCCATGGGGGCCACCATTTTGGATTTTGCTTCTGCGCACGGCGCGACCCTGAACGAACCGGCAGCAAAAGGATCCAGAACCCACCCCTGCTCTGGGCCCAAAATAAGTTTGAAAAATCATCTCTCAAAAATAAGGCTATCAAGAGCATAGAGCTTTGTCTGGAAGGGTTTAGTTTTGTCCAACAAAAAATAAAAGTGGGTGGTTGGAGTACAGTATCTTGGGGTACTAAAGTATGAATTGAATAATAGGGGGGAAAAGCCTATCGGTTCGTCTTTTGATAATTGCAAATTTTATAAAAGATTTCAAGCATCATGGCAGCAATTTTATTAAGAGTCAAGTTTCACCATGGCAGCGCACATAACATGCTCACAGAATATTTCTTAAAAGATTCCCACTGGCCCCCAAAATTGCTTTCCTCTGGCCTCACCTATCTAACCTCTCCAATATCAAAGATTTCTTGCTGTCAGAAACTCCTAGCAAAATGATAGCCAAAAGACTCTGAACTGACTGAATGAACAAGAACCAGCTATCCTCCACCAGCTGTTCCTTATTTTATTTATTTATTTATTTATTTATTTATTTATTTATTTATATATTCTCCCATGGTGACTCAAGGCGGCTTACAAAATATAAAAACCACATTTAAAAACAGTAACACTAATAAAAAATCAAATAAATTAATGTAATAAAATCACCCCCCACCTCCCACCCCAGCGACAGCCAATCACACGAGCCATTTAATGGGCTCCATCCTGCTCCGGGTTCCCCAGGCCCGCTGGCAGAACCAGGTCTTCAGCGCCTTCCGAAAGAGAATTAGAGTGGGGGCCATTCTAATCTCTGGGGGAATGATGTTCCAGAGAGAGGGAGCCACCATGGAGAAGGCCCTTCTTCTGGGACCCGCCAGATGTATCTCCCTCGAGGATGGGACCCGCAGCATTCCCTGCATCTCCACTCTGATGGGTCGGGTAGATGTGACAGGCAAGAGACGGTCCTTCAGATAACCTGGTCCCAAGCCATGATGGGCTTTAAAGGTGACAACCAGCACCTTGAATTGCACCCGGGGAAATATCACGGAAGCGTTGCAGCGAGACTGGTTGGGAAATAACGGGCTCCGATGAGTTCCGCGAAAACCCAGCCAGACAAACCGCTGTTGCGGGGTCTTCGGGCCAGAACCGTCTTGTAGGGACGGTGAAGAAGGAGAGGCGTTTCAAGTGACCACGAGGGACAGGCAAGTCCCTCGGCAGGTCAGAAACAGCTCTTCGGACCGACAGTGGGGGCAGCGGCCATTTTCCAATGGCCGCTCTGAAGCTGGGGCAACCGGACTAAGTTCTGAGCAGGAGCGGTGTTTGGACGGAGTGCTGGAACCAGGTGAGAGATTGGCCAACTCACGAGTAAAAGAGAATTTTAAATTTGGAGCTTAAAAGGTTGCATTGAGCCTAAGACAGCGGCTAATTGGCGTTTGGAAAAACACACGGGGGCGGGAGTGGAGACTAAATACTAAAAAGCCCAAGAAGATCTATTTTTAATTGGTATTGGAGAAAATTAAATATCTTAAAGGAAGGATTTGGGGAAGAAATAGCATTTTTAATGTGGATTTCAAGTTCCCTGAATACTTTGACAATCAGCTGTTTGGATGGTATTGTATGAGCTAGAACTGAGAGGGCCATCTGCTGGAGGGAAGAAAGTACTGCAACACTTTGTGGGAATATACAAGAGAATGTAGCTGTAAAATTGGACCTTGACTACAGGAAAAGATAATTTGGACATTGTGAGAATATCTAAGGAGTGTTTGTTTTGTTTTGTTTTTTCACACGGATTGGTTTCATTTCATACAAATGAGAAGCAAGAAGTTAATATTGAAAAAAAAGAAGCAGGAAATAAAAATCAGTTAGAGAATTTCAGTGTGACTTACAGTGATACAGAAAGAGTAGAGAGCAGGGGTGAAATTCAGCAAGTTCTGACAGGTTCTGGAGAACCGGTAGCAGAAATTTTGAGTAGTTCGGAGAACCAGCAAACACCACCTCTAGCTGGCCCCAAAGTGGGGTGGGAATAGAGATTTTGCAATATCCTTCCCCCAGGAGTGGGGAGGGAATGGGGGTTTTGCAGTATCCTTCCCCTGCCACGCCCACCAAGCCACACCCACAGAACCGGTAGGGAGTATTTTTGAATTTCACCCATGGTAGAGAGGAAAAGGGGGAAATGCCCCACCCCCCAAAAAAACAATTAAAAGGTAAAGAGGGAAATAGTGGAAAGAGACAATGGGAAATTTTGATGAGGGTTACTCAAATAATACACCAAAAAATGATAAAAAAGATTCAGAAGAAAAGATACAATACATATAAAAACAAAAGAAAAAGAAAAAGAAGAAGCTAAGAGAGGGGGATAAAAGGATGACCAAAAAAATAATAAAAAGTGGAACTTTAAAGAGATTAAGAGATGATGGTTAAAGAGGGGAAGGTTAGCAGTAAGGAGAAATAAAGATAGGGCATATATTAGTAGATATAAATATTATTTGATGGAACTGTATTAACATTATTAATTTTGATAGTTACCTAAGTAAAATGTTATTTATATATTTAAGAATTGAATAAGATAATGTATGTTTTTTATAGTAAAGCAGACTAATAGATGAAATGTGAAAATTGGCAATTTGGCGTAATCTTGATGATAATTCAAAGCACAATGTTAATTTAAAATGTTAAAGAGTGGGATGGGGAATTTGAGACGTATTTTCAGCGATGAAGAAATATGGTAAATAATTGATGTTATTGTAAGAGACTAGAAATTAAGGGCGCTTAGTGATACTGTTTATGTATAAGAATAAAATAAGTAAAGATAACAAATGATGGAAAAAGAATAACATGGCTGAAATTGGAACAACAGAGAAATGATGTATATTGATTATGTATATGAAATGATGTATAAGAAGTGACCCGGACAACACTCTGTCCATAATGGGGGGGGGAGAAGTGCAATAAAACTTGTTTTTTAAAAAAAAGAATTGCACCCGGAAGCAAATTGGCAACCAGTGCAGCTCCCACAGGAGAGGTGATACATGTGCACACCGGGGTCTGCACAAAACCACGCAGGCCGCTGCATTTTGCACCAACTGGAGCTTCCGGATACTCTTCAAGGGCAGCTCCATGTACTGTAGAGCGCGTTGCAATAATCAAGACGGGAAGTGACTAAGGCATGAGTGACTGTGAGTAAGGATTGCTGGTCCAGGAAAGGACGTAACTGGCGCACAACTCCCAGTTGCACGAAGGCCCTCCTGGCCGCAACCGTCACCTGCTCTTCGAGCAGGAGTCGTGAGTCCAAAAGAACCCCCAGATTACTCACAGGGTCTGTTTGGGGTAGTGCCACCCCATCCAAGACCAAAGATGGCAATTCTCCCTGAGCCAACGAACCCCAAACCCAGAGCCACTCGGTCTTGCCAGGGTTTAGTTTCAACCCGTTGCTCCCCATCCAGCCCCTAACAGCCTCCAGGCACTGCGAGAGGGAGGACACGGCATCATTTAACTCACCTTCCAGGGGTAGTGTTAGGTAGGTTTAAATCTTGTCATTGCTTAGATAGGAAAATAGCTGGTCACCTTTCTGATTTCTAGTTTATTAAGAAGTTCTGTTATAGATCAATAACAGGTTAAAGAAGACAAATAAGAGAGAAAGAATACATACCAATGCCTGTACTGAGTGGGTGTAAACTGTGGAATCCCAGAAGAATCCATATTGGTACAGTGCTTTTAAAGCAGTTCAGAAATTATCTGAAGTTAGGAATGAGCAGTGAGATCATCAAATGTGATGAAACCAAACAACAGAATTATTTATTTAAAGAATGATGGCAAAAGATTCCAAACCACTTCCTGGAGTTGGAGGAGAGTATTAAAGTGACAACGTTGACTATAATGTGATCCACATTTAGGGAAAAATGCCTAATTTCACCTAAACCAGTGGTTCCCAAAGTGGGCGGTACCGCCCCCTGGGGGAGAGGTGGGATGACTTAGGGAAGCACTAAGAGGCAAGGGGGGTAGCAGGGGGGCGCTAAGAGGCAAGGGGGGCAGGGGGGCGCTATGAGGCCACGTGGAAGGCAGGAAAGCATGTCGGGGCAGCGGGGAAGGGAGGCAGCAGCCTATTCCCTTCCCCGCAGCCCTGCCATGCTTGGCAGCCTTCCACGCGGCCTTCCTGGCAGTCCCCCACGCCCGCTTGCCTTCCAAGGTCGGCGTCCAGCCCAGCCCAGCCAGTGGGTGGGCGGGCGGCCCTTGGTGGAAATGCAGACGCTGAGAGGGGCGGCGGAAGGGCAAGCGGATGTCCCGGGGCTGCTGCACATGCGCATGCCCCATTTCTGCAAAGACAGAGCCCCCCTTGTAGGGCGATCCAAAGAGGGGAGGGGATGCTGCAGAAAAGGCCACCTTCCACCCGTGCCGGCTCCACGGCGCTTGGGGCTCCGAAGCAGCCCACTGGCTTCTCACCCAGCCACCTGCCTGCTCTCTTTGCAGATTGGCCCGGCCGACCGCCGGCACCACTCTGGGAACTCGGCCCGTGGCACCGGGTTGGAAGCTAGTGGGCTGCTTCGGAGCCCCAAGTCCCGTGGAGCCGGCACGGGAGGCACGGGTGGAAGGCGGCCTTTTCTACAGCATCCCCCTCCCCTCTTTAGATCGCCCTGCAAGGCTCTGCCTTTGCAGAAACGGGGCAGGCGGTTTATATGGTGGATTGGCGGGGGGATGCGCGGCCCTCCGGGATGGAGAGCGGGGCAAGAGAAGGCTGTGATGCCCCAGCCCCACTCAACAGCGCTTCTTCCAGCCCATCCGCCCCACGGCACCGTGAACGAGACAATCGGGCGCACCTCCCCGCCCAGCCTTCCTCGCTGGGTGCTGCTGCACCGGTGGCTCCGCCCTGCCCAGCTCCGCCCACCACCACTTCCCGGGAGACGGTCGGAGCGAGGGGTGGGAGGGAGCGCGTGGGCCGGCTGACGCTCGGCTTACCTTCCTGGCAAGGCTCGGAGACCGCCCAGCACGCCCATCTGCCAGTTCTCCAGGCAGCGCCACTTTCTCCCTGCCCCGCCAAGGCCCCCACCAGCCCGCCAGCCCGGAGACCACGCTCTGGGACGGCACATGACAGGAAACGCGCCGCTGCCGGGCCGGAGCACTGTTGCCGCCGCCGCCGCCCCTCTCGCCTTCCCTGCTTCAGCTCTGGGACCTTCACGGGCCGGGAAGCGTCGGGAAGGAGCTCCGCTGGCCTCAGTGGTCTGCCGGCCTCCGGGCTGGTGGGGGCCTTGGCGGGGCACGGAGAAAGTGGCACTGCCTGGAGAGCCAGCGGATGGGCGTGCCGGGCGGTCTCCGAGCCTCGCCAGGAAAGTAAGCCAAGCGCCGGCCAGAGCACTTTCTTCCTTCTCCCGCTGCCGAGAAGAGAAAGAGAGAGAGAGAGAGAGAAAGAAAGAAAGAAAGAAAGAAAGAAAGAAAGAAAGAAAGAAAGAAAGAGGAAGGAAGAGACAAGAAAGAAAG
>QLTV01000804.1:5876865-5896335 GCA_003457575.1 Thermophis baileyi
GGAAAGAGAAAGGAAGAAAGACCGAAAGAAAGAAAGAAAGAAAGCAAGAAAGAAAGAAAGAAAGACTTATGACCACAATTGAGCCCAAAATTTTGGTTGCTAAGCAAGAGCGTTGTTAAGTGAGTTTCACCACATTTTACAAGTTGGCCACGCCCACCCGGTCACCTGACCATCAAGCCACGCCCACCTGAAGCGGGAGGGGTGGGGGGCACTGAGGATGAGTTTGTAACACCAAGGGGGCGGTGGACTGAAAAAGTTTGGGAACCACTGACCTAAACACTAGACACTAGCCGTGGTGGCACAGTCGTTAGAATGTAGTATTGCAGGCTAATTCTGCTGACTGCCAGGAGTTCGATTCTCAACGGCTCAAGGTTGACACAGTCTTCCATCCTTCCAAGGTCAGTAAAATGAGGACCCAGATTGTTGGGGGCAATATGCTGACTCTGTAAAATTGCTTAGAGAGGGATGTAAAGCACTGTGAAGCATTATATAAGTCTAAGTGTTATTGCTATTTTCAGTGAGATCAGATGCCTCTGTATTGTCTCCCTGGGCCGGAGAAAATGTATGGGAGGGAGCCAATAGGCTCACGACCTTTTCCTTGGCTTCCCAAAGACATCTGATTGACCCCTAGGAAAGTTGGACTAGGTTGCACAACAGATTGGAAATCTAATGAGTCTGTAAAAGAAAACTGGAATATAGTATGGGAAAACTAACCTGGAAGCAAGAGAAGTTAAAATATCAGTAATTTTTCCAATGAATATCAGCAAACATAAGTGGGGTTAAATGCAGTTTCCTCCTCCCAGTTCTCCCCTAAAAATGCACTAAATCATATTATTTTAACAAACGTGGGTGTGTGAACACACACTTGCCAAGGTGACATGTAGTTTCATCCTGATTTAGATCTCACTTAACAATGACTGTATCAGTCTAAAATAGATGTATAATAATATCAAACACAGCTAGGTCTTAGCAACTTAACAGATCTCAAGGGGAACAATATCCTTGGGTGACACATAGCTCTTGGGAGGAAGGGAAACACTTTTACAGGACGGAGATCTATGATCATCTACCTCCAGTTTCCTAAAAACCTGGAATCTGGATCTGGAGAGGGTGCTGAATGCTCAGGTGTTTTATTCAAAGCTTTTCTTGGCTCTGGGAGTTTTGGAGTTAAATTTTATCACCTTTAATGCCGTTTTTAAAGGTACTACTGAATTTTGGAGCATTCTTTGAGACATCTCATTCTGTTCTTTTGTGAATTTTTTTGAATAGGACAGTAGAGAAATTGAAGGTCGTAACTGTCAGCTCTACAAGATGGAGCAGACTAAGAACCCACTGCCATATAGGTCAAGGCTTCAGTATCTTTACAGTAACAGCTATAGTAAGAGAATCCTGCTAGTCTGAATATCCTTCTTCCTTCTGACATTTAATCTTCATGTGTGAACGAGGGAGGGGCTTGCCTGAGATGTTTTCTCGTGTTATTTACAAGCCTACTTTATCTGACTGTTGCCTTAGTAGCAGCTCTTCCTCCTGTCCTTCTAGGGCCATTCCAATATCTTCTATAATAATGGGTGAATAAACTTTTCAATACCTTTCAGAGTGGAAATTCTAGGAGTTATGGTCTGAACACAAAACTAGGGAAATTTGATATGCATGGCACAATGGAAATTAAAAGTTGGGGAAGATTAGGTCTCCTTCAAATTCCCGATAGATCAGGCATTGACTCACTCCTATCAATGACCAACCAGATAACCTCTAGGAGGAATCCTGTAGTATAACTATAACACTATAACTATAACTATATACATACATATGAACACTCTATAACTAAGGAGAAATTTCCTAACAGTGAGAACAATCAACCTGTGGAACAGCTTGCCTTCAGAAGTTGTGGAGGCTTTCAAGAAGAAACTGGACAGCCACTTGTCTGAAATGGTATAGACTGTCCTGCTTGTGCAGGGAATTGGACTAGATGACCTCCAAGGTCCTTTCCAACTCTGTTATTCTATGTTCTATATTCCATTTCTGAACAAATATTTCCCTCTGAAGGAATGATGTAAAGAAGATAGAATCACTACAGCAGAGGTCACCACTTCTAAATTGGAAGAAATGAGAAACAAGAATGGTGCAGTAGTGGGAGGGGAGGGAACAAGGATAAAAATGCCTAGCAATAATTATGAATTTACTCCAGATTTGAGAGAATACCAAGCAATAGCAATGATGGGCAGCAATCTTTTTTATTTCCCCTGAAGTCATGGAGCATTGTACAAAACATGGCTTGAAAGAGCGATCTGTGCTCTCATTGGATGAGATTCTTGGCTCATCCCACCATTCAACTCCTAAGATCTCATGATAGCAGCATGCTGACATGATTAGGTACAGCAGCCCAAATGCATCAAGTCAGCATTAAGAGCAATTTGTATTTATTTTATTTTTCTGAGTAGAGTGGAGAATGGAGAATGGAGTAATAGATAGCAGATGCAAGAGAAAAAAATGGATAGAGAAACACTAAATTTAGTATATAAAAACTTTAATTTGTAATAACATGATGATAGAAAAGCCTAAATTACTTCTTTCTACATCTAAGAGCCTGTAATATGCTCTCCTTCTTAATGGAGAGAATATGAGTCAAAATTTTATTTATTTATTTATTTATTCAATTTATATAGACACCCGTATCATAAAAGTGACTCTGGATGGCATACAATAAAAAACAGACCATAAAATAAACATTAAAAAAACATTCTGCAATTAAAACATCCATCAGTGTTTACTATTAACAAATTAGTAAAGAGGATTTGATGTTATAGGCATTGTAGCCACCTCGTACAGCACAAGTTGGAGACAGAAGAGAAAGAAGAACTAAACTGAAGGGAATGATGAAAGTCTCAAGAATATCATTTGAACCAATAGGAAACATGGTTACACAGAGACAGGAACATTAAGTCTTTTTCAAAAAGAAAAGGATGTAGAAGTGCAAAGTTCCTCCACTAAGTATTACTGTCTATTGACTTAATGGTCAATAGGTTTATAGAAAGCTGATGGGTGCAAAGTTGAATTTCAACATAGAGTAAGCAAAGACTTGAGAAAGAAGATTAGACATTCAGTTATTGGCCCACAATTAAGAAAAGACTAACTGACAGTTCTCGGTGCTCAACTATTGTTCCATTGGTGCAATGGACTGTAGGAATGACCTTGAGGAAAGTGGGGAAGAGATGCTGCCTAGGAGATAATCATCTTAATTATCAGAATGGGACAACTCACCACAGCCAATTTACCACGGCCAACTTGCCACAGGACAACTCATCATGGCCAACTTGTTGCAGGACAATTCGCTGTGGGATTCACTTAGTTCCTTTTATTTTTGTTGACCACGTTTTCATCAAAATTATTTTATCTCTTGTATCAAAGGAAATCATTCCTATGATTACCAGCTTTTGTAATGCTTTGATGAATAATAAAAAGAACTAATCCCGTGTTGAATTATCCCATGGCAAGTTGGCCTGTGGCAAGTTGGCCACAGCAAGTTGTCATAGACCCTTCCCAATTGTTTGGGTGATTAAAAATGGTGGTGGGAATCTTGTACCTTCAGACTTGCAAGATTCTGTTAATGTAGCCTTACAAAGTCAAATCAGCTAATCTAGTTGTGTTTCCTGCCTGGTTTACCTGGGACAGCTGACAATTGTTGATTCTTTGCAGGCTCCTGGCTTCCAAAATTGTAAATGTGCTCATTCGCAGATGGTTGTGATGCCCATGGAGAAGTTCTGAAAATAGAGAAAACAGCTCAACCTCAAGTTTGAAAGGGATGCAAAAGGACTGGGAGGGAGAAAGACTGGTTGTCTGAAAGAGCAGTAGCTCATTTTGTGAGATGTCTAAGTCTGGAAAAAGAATTCAAAGAATTCTCAGGTAGTGATCAAAGGAATTCATGCACAGGAACAACCCCGTCCACTCCCTTCTCTTAGTACTCAAATTGTAATCTTCTAGAGGGCTGAAAACCTAGTTCAAACTTTAGTTTATAGTTTATATGAAATATTTATCGACTTACATACATGTGGGTAATAAATAGTATAAATATATTTTTTACTATTTAAACCTGTTAAAAGCAGTCCTAAAGCAGAGAATGAGTAATTAAAAAGAGTTTAAAATAAATTAACACATTTAATCTGTGCTCCAGTAAAGCCTCACTTAAAATAGTTCATGTATTTAAAACTTGAAAACTGCTGCCTACACTGTAAAGCTACAAAAATGCTAGCACAGGCTATCAATAAGAAGGATGATACGGCATGCACACTGAACTTGAATTTATCTGGATGAACAGTTGGGTTTTAAACTAGCATCACTTCTATTAAGAATGCCCTTTCAGGTTACTGCTTAGCACCCCTCTAGCAAATATTGTACCCTCGAGAATGCATCTCCACTAGCTGTTAGCTGATGTGTAAGGGAGAAATATCCCCATCTTAAACCATTGGGGGCTTTATATGTCATCACAAGTGTTTTAAGGTTAGCCTGACAGCCAACAGGCAGCCACTGCAGTGTGTTCAGAACAATGATAATGCTTACACAGTATCTTGCTGTAGCATCTTCTACTGGCTGCATCTTTCAGAAATAGCCCCACTGACGATGCACTGCAGTAACAACAATACATGGATCACTGTTGTCAGGTTATCCTTGTTCAGAACGACTATAACTATATACAAGTATATCCCATTTCAGGGAAAGTACAAAGCAGATGATTACCTAATTCCCATAGAAAAGAACTGCCTCTTCATAATGCTTCCTAATGATCTGTTGGAAGAAAGATCCATCTGGTTCAGTTCCAAGCAGGGAGAAAGACACGGGAAACATGGAGGCTATTTGGAAAGAGGGTTTAATGGTGAACAGAACCACCAAGCACATGGTCCTGGTGCAGCTGACCACATGGAGTGGAGAGTGAGGGTTATTTATACCCTCTCTTGGGCCTTGCCCTTGAGCTTCCTGTTCCTGTGCAAGAAATGTATTCTATTGGCTGTAGTCAGACTCCCATGGGGCCATGTGGGGTCATGTTTGTCTGAATCAAGTTTGGTTGAAGCCTGGAGGGTGATGCAATGTCCCCAGGTGATTTTGTAATACAGTGAGCCCTGCTGCTAGATAATCCTATTATGTCCTGGATGGTCATGTCTTAATCCCATCACCCTGGAGCTGAAGGTCTTTTGTTTTGTAGATAGGCTGGCCCAGTCCTTCTCAATGGGCACCAAATATCTGCTGAAGCAGGGAGCTGAAGCTCTGAGTTTCTGTCTCCCTTAAGATTTCTATTTCTCTTTTAGGGGAAATATAATATTCTGCCTTTTTAATATTTCCTAAACTATTTCATTCTTCTAGGAGGGGCGGGTGCTAACTTTCTAGAGTTCCATCTCAGCTGATTGACCCTCAGCTAATCTTATTTGAGATTTCTAGAGCTACATTATGAATGGGGTGGCGGGCTGACATTCATCACTGATTGCTTCGTGCCTGGATTTCCACCATCTCTGTTCCAGCCATCTCGCAATGTCAGGGAATTGCGCAGCCGGTATCCAAATGGAGTCAGAGACATGAACCAGTTTTATATAAATAAATATATTTACAGTAAATAAGATAGGCAAAGAGGAGCATTGTCAGGTAAATCAACACAGCAGGAACATCATCAAATGACAGAGAGCACACACCGCACACAGAGAAAAAAGGTGGGAAACAAGGAAACTCCCCTTTTCACTCACAGCAACCAATCACAGCTTATCTTATCTCATGCAGTGGCCAGCTCTCTTTAACCAATTAGCTATAACTGTGTGTTCTTACTCATTTTCCAACCCTTCACTGCTCCAGCTATTAAATTTTAAATATCCTAACATGCAGTCTGCATTATCGTTCATACAAGTCCTCTGAAAATCAGAAGGACTGCACATCCGTAGCCTGCATGATCTTGAATTTAGAATAGAATAGAATAGAATAACAGAGTTGGAAGGGACCTTGGAGGTCTTCTAGTCCAACCCCCTGCTTAGGCAGGAAACCCTACACCACTTCAGATAAATGGTTATCCAACATCTCCAACATCTTGGAGCATTCACAACATCTGGAGGCAAGCTGTTCCACTGATTAATTGTTCTAACTGTCAGGAAATTTCTCCTTAGTTCTAAATCGCTTCTCTCCTTGATTAGTTTCTACCCATTCCTTCTTGTCCTACTTCAGATGCTTTGGAGAATAGCTTGACTCCCTCTTCTTTGTGGCAACCCCTGAGATATTGGAACACTGCTATCATGTCTCCCCTAGTCCTTCTTTTCATTAAACTAGACATACCTAGACATAATTTCTAGACATACTAGACATAATTTCCACAGCACCACAAAGGTTTCAACAGAATTGCTGGCCTGGAAAAGAAAGAGATTATGATGTAACCTTAGAGAGAGAGAGTGAGAGAGGGCAAAAAATAAACACATTTATAACCACTCTGACAAAGTTGGAAGTCACTTCTTTATAGCCTTTTATTTCTTTCTATTTGTATTTTTTTTTATTTCTTCACTGGTTTTCCTTATTTTTGTTGTTCTAATGTTTTTATCTTGTTAAAACTTTCTTCAATAAATATTATATTTATTGAAGAATAAATATTGAAAGGAAATCTTTTGGGTTCTATTTCCAAAGCAGGCCGTCTTCACCTCCACTTGCCTGTTTGAAGTCAACTGAAGTCAGTTTGAAGTCTTATTCTACTTCAAAAAATCTACCTCCCTCGTTTCATACTCAGAGTCCTCTTGCTTCTTGCCTAAACTACTCTCCTTCAAACCTCACAGCAGGTGGCAGTGTTAACCTGCCAAAAATCACATGGACTTGAGGCAGCCATCCATTTTTTTTTAATGCAAAGACAAGTCCTAAGTCCGGACAGAGGCTATACATACAGTTAAGTAGGGATTGTTAAAGTAAAAAAATGGAATGAAATGAGAACCTTTCAGAAATATTAGAGTGCACATATTATACACACACACACACAAACACACTGAAGAGTTATATTTCTTAAGGTAAAAATGCAAAATTAGAATTCAGCATAATTAAACTTCTAAACTGTAGCTTCTGAAACGCACAAGAGGCTCACTTTGTTGCTAAAGCAAAGTAGGGTTACCTGTTTAACTCCCAGCCAAGAGGAGGGGGTAATATCCACAAGGAGGATAAAAAAAAGACCAAGATGGCAACCATAACTGTTTAGGTATGTAAAAGGGGGCGGGGCCTTGAGCATTTGATTGTGGCCACCATCTTGACCATTTTTAAATCTCTCTGCCAGCCTCCCACCAGCATCAATGAAGTAAGCAAGAGAAGGACAGGGAAGAAAAGCAGAAGCATCTGCTTTCCTCTTTTTGCATATAACTGTGGTAGAAACATTTATTTATTTCAAGTGCTTTTAAGCTCTTGAAGGTCCCTAGCAGCCTGCAGCAATATCTTCACATAATATAGATCATTTAAAACTAAATCAATAACATCTAAAAAGAAAATCAATAAAATATCACAGACAAAAATCCTCTGCATAATCACATTCCATACTTATACTAATGGCAGTACAATTTATCAACATTGCAACCATTCCAAATGCTCTCTGCAATAAGTAGGTATTTGGCAACTTGGTAAATGTCAGGGGAGAAGACCCAGATTTTACATTTTGGGGAAAGATGCTTTGCAGAAGGGAAGCCCCTGAAGAAAAATTCAAGTCTCCTCCCTTCTAAGCAAAGACTTCCAGCAAAAATGTTCGGCAGTCTTGGGCAGCCAAATAGTATTTGGGGTAAGTCCCAAGCCACATAGAACTTGAAAAGCCATAGCTAGCACTTGAATTGCACCTGGAAACCTATTGATTACCTGACTCTATCAGGTAATGCTGGTTAGCAATGAGCAGTCATTTTCTACAATTTGCAAATGGTCTTTAAGGGCAGTCCCATCTATCACATTACAGTAACCCAAACACTGGTATTCCTCAACTTACAACTTTTGCTTGACCCTCTGACAAGCAAAGTCAATGAGGAAGCTAGATTCACTTAACAACCAGGTTACTAACTTAACAACTCAGTGACTTACTTAACAACTGTGGCAAGAAAGGTCTTAAAATGGGGCAAAACTCATTTAACTTGCTTAGTAATAGAAAAATCTTATAAAAGTAATTTTAACAATCCGGTGGAGTTGATTTCTTAGTTTGGTGTTTTTACCGGGGCTAACACTGAACAATAAGTCTGAGGAGATCCAATGGCAACTTAGATACAGCATCAAGTTGCTTGAGCAGGGATACTATAAGCAAGCAGCCCTACAAACTGGTCCCTACAAACCAACCTTACAAGAAGAATCTCACATCCGGCTATGTCTGGGACAATGCCTAAAGGCTTTCTGAAAGTCCCAGATAACAGCCACTCCTCCACCCCTATCCTGGAATAGTGGCTGGTGCCACACCTGAAACCCCAGAAGCCACATTTCCCAACCAGGTTTCGGTGATGCAAGCCACCAATAATGACTAGTGTTCAGCATGTAGATAGGCGGAGGGAATGGCAATGGGTCAAAGGCCCATAAAATGTGGTTCTCTACCTCCCATTGTTGGAAGGGGTCAGAAAACTTTTGGTTCTCTTCTATCTGAGGGCTACCATCACCAGCCTTAGCATGGAAAGAGCTGCTAAATGCAAGTAGGGCAGAGCTAAATGGTACCAAAAGGATTTGATGCTCAAGCATCACTGGTTATTCAATCTTTTCATATAAATAGCAATAACAATAGCACTTAGACTTTATATACCTCTTCACAGTGCTTTACAGCCCTCTCTAAGTGGTTTACAGAGTCAGCATGTTGCCCCCAAATTCTGGGTCCTCATTTTATCGACCTCAAAAGGATGGAAGGCTGAGTCAACCTTGAGCCTGGTGAGATTCGATCTGCCAATTGCAGGCAGTCAGCAGAAGTAGCCTGTAGTACTTGGTTTTTAATAACATCCTTCCTTAAGGTTATGATAAAAGTTGGTGGAAGCATCAGGAATCTGGGGCTAATTTAGAAAAAAATAAATAATCATGGATGTATTTAGTACTTGGCAATCCCAGGACTGTAGGCTACCCTGTGAAGTCAACAGGGCAGGGCAGATGTGAGAGAGGGAAGGCCAAAGTTTTATGGGCTTATCATGGACATTGAGGAAGGACATAAGGTTGATGTTGAGCTTACAACATCAACCTCTTGTGTTTGGACTTAGAAATGTAAGAGATTCAAAACTTAAGATTACATTGTACATACTTGTTAGAAATTTGTGTTTCAAATTCTTGTGGTATGTTTCTAGACAGTATCTAGAACTTCCAAGGGGATGGTATCAATACTATAAGTTTTCCTTGATGGTCAACAGCTTCTTGTTAAAATCATCACAGTTTATCTTGGCTTGTAGGAGCTGCCAAAAAGAATACACAGGTAAGGAACACATGTCCACAAAGGAAAGGCGGGGATCTGGCTGATGGGATGGGCTAAAAAGTGAATGCCTGTAGAGGAAGGCTTGACGGACTGGAATCAGAATCCCAATTAAAGGGAAGCCCATTCTTACTAATATGAGTCAATGGTGTGGTTAGTAAACCAAAATAAGGAACAAATTAACAGTAAACATTGGTAAAGCATCCAAAATGCATATGTCCGATAAATTGAAGGAGCATCCAAGATGATGTGGATCTTACCTGGATCCACCTGAATTCCTTTCAAGGAAATGAAGTAGCCCAGATAGTCTAACATAGGTACCGGTAGTTCAAATAAACATTTCTTTAGCTTAGCTACAAAACCTTTTAAAAAACTGCTTAAACATAAACATTGGAAAGCAGAATCTTCAGAATAAATAAGCAGTTCATCTAAATAAAATATCAAGAGCTTATGCAGAAAATTGTGGAAATATATTCATAAATTTTTTAAATTAAATACTTTCATCATTGATCTTCATAAAGATCAATGGTTAAAGTATTCAAATTAAAATTAAATATCTTCCACGTAAATTAGATTTGAGATCCAATCTGGGTTTTTGTAACCATTCCAAGAGTTTGGAAATTAGAAGAGGGTAGTGATTCCTAATGGGTAGGGAGTTCTGGAGCGAGTAATCACAGACTACATGTAGGAAACGATCCTTGGCCTTGGAAAAAATAAATAAATAAATAAATAAATAAATAAATAAATAAATAACAACAAAAGAAACTGTCACCAATTTTACTGTAAACTTTAGTTAAGTTAAAGTTAAAATTTAAAATAATAAAACAAAATAAAGATAATTAAAAGAAACGCTACATAGTAAGATTAAAAAATTGGAAAAAGGTAGGAGCATAACACAGAAGGGGGGAAAAAGGCATATCCTATAAATTCTTGTCAGTAAGTTCCAACACATAGGTTAATTCTGAATATGATATTTAGAATGTGGTTCATAAGATCTTGGATCTCGGGTAAAGGAATCTTCAAGTTAGCTCTCACATGTGCCCTCCAATTCACATAGTTTCTCAGATCCGTGCTGTTCTTAATCGAAGAGGATTTTTTCCCTGCACAAGCGGTTAAGCTGAATCTAATACAGGTAGTCCTCAACTTACAACCACAACTGAGCCCAACGTTTATGTTGCCAAGTGAGACGTTTGTTCAGTGAGTTTTGCCCCATTTTACGACCTTTCTTGCCACAATTGTTAAGGAAATCACTGCAGTTGTTAAGTTAGTAACATGCTTGTTAAGTGAATCTGGCTTCCCACATTGACTTTGCTTGTCAGAAGCAGGTAATCACATGATCCCAGGACACTGCAACCGTCATAAATAGGAGTCTGTTGACAAGCACCTGAATTTTGACCATGTGACCCCGGGGATGCCACAACAGTCGTAAGTATGAAACATGGCCATAAGTCACTTTTTTCATTGCCGTTGTAACTTTGAACCATCCCTAAACAAACTGTTGTAAATTGAGGACTACCGGTACAGGTTTGGTTGGTGAGGAAATCTCTCAGGGAGGAGACAAAGGGCTCACACTAAAAAAGGTTGTGAATAACTATATTCATCAGACAAGAAGTCAGCATCAAAAGCTACAGCTGGTACAGCAATGGCTCCAGTGGTGGGTTGCTCCTGGTTCGGCCCGGTTCTAAGAACCGGTAGCGCCGGCGGCAGGAGGCTCCGCCCACCCACCCGGGACGCTTCTGCGCATGCAGAACCGGTAACAAAGGGTTTTAGAACCCACTACTGAATGGCTCCATGGTCCTAGGCCCGGGATTGAGATGAGGACCACTGGTTGCTGACTACTGTAGCCACTTCACTGTCTGGGCAAACTGGTCTTGCCACTTTGTTCTGAGATTGGAGCAACACTTTGGTTGGGAGATAAAACGGTTGGAGGGGGCAATAACCACCATTTCTTTGATCTTTGATCCCTAAATAAGTTGTAAAGGAATGTAGAGATAACCTTGGAGATCCTGAAGGAATGAGTGAACCATTAAGAGGGGATTTTGAGAAAATACTGCTCAGTCCTGAGAAGAAAATTCAAAATACTGCCTTGCTTTAGTTTAATATAAAAGATGGGACAGACAGAAACTTGCAAAACTTTTCAAGATGTTGTTTCTCTACTGCACTGCAATAAAGATTATTCCTGAGATCTCTACCCTGCCTGTTTCCTTGAATGGCTGACACTAGGCAACCTCTCATAGCAATGGGAGTATTGATGAGAGAATGAAGCTGAGCACGTGATTGGGACTTGACAGGAAATCGCTGAACTGCTGACACTTTATGATTTAAGTTTAACTCTTTGCCTCCCCTCAGCAGTAAACTCTACGGATGCAGTTTGGCCAAATCAGTGTAGTAAGGAGCAACTCAGAGAAGGAGGAAGAGAAATTAAGAAACCACAACCTCTTTAGGAGATACTTGCCTGTGAGATGGTTCTCAAAACATAACAGAGAGGCATTCTTCCTGCGAACCACTTGTCCTAGCAAGGAAGACTCCAGCCGTGCATATCTGCAGAAGCAAACGCTGCACCCTAAGTTTAGTGCCATCATGTGGCCATGCAACCTGCTGAGCCACAAAAGAAACTGCAGGAGCTGAGAGATCAGCTTGCTTAAGTGGTAGTTTTACACAGCTGGGGAGTTAATTAAGACTATCTGGGCTGGGGTGAAGTTGCACCATCAAGGAAGTAAATATAAAAACTTGGGTTTCCTAGACAGGTTATTGAAAACAACCTGACCGTGAATCTTTCTCTCTCCTGTCTCAAAGAACCAGACTGTGACTCATTGTGATATCTCTTCCCTATGGTCCTCATAGTTATGAACTGGTTTTATGATTTGGAATTACTTGGTTTCATCGTCTGCGTATCATTCTTGTGGAAATTGTGAGGCTTCTCCATCAAAACCTGCAATCCCAGCCAGACTTCCCCTTTAGGGCACCTTCTGGTCTGAGCCTTTTTACAACTCACGTCCTTGCAGGAATGTACAGTGTGCTGTTCTAGGAGCTCACCCCTTTGCCTGTGGCATCCAGACACACATTGTGGCAGAGGGGGGGCGGGAAGGAGAGCAACCTGTATGGATAGGGAATAATATCCTGAAGAATAGGAGTAGGACCAAAAGACCTCCATGGCCCTTTCAGACTCCATGATTCTGCAATGGAAACTGAAAAATCATGGCCTCCGGTGGCCACAGAAGGTGACCTAGGAAAGACTTTGTGGTACAGCTTGCTTGCATACCAGGACATTTCCGAGATGTGCCAGGTCCTGCAAATTTTTGCCCCCTTTTTTGGAGGGAGTGGGATTTGTTGGTATTAAGTAAAAGAGGGTGCCTTAATCTACCAGAGGCTTCCTGCATTCATTTAAGACTTCTTTTTAAGTACAACTTACCACAGAGAGTACGGTTCCAGTTTAAAACAGTCATTACTAATTCCCCTACCAGAGAAGCAGTGAGCCTGCTATTTGGAAACTGAGCCTGAGCACGAAGACTCCAGGAAAACCTCAGCCAGCCGTGGCACAAATAACTATTTCACACAGTCCCAGCCTTTCCCTCTCTGAAAGAACTGCTGGGGGATTTGTTCCTTCAGGTAGCCTGAATTGCTGGCTTCTGCGGGTAAAATAAGCACCTTCCAGTCCTAATTATAGGCTTTACAGGCACATGATTTAGAGTGTTCCTGCCTTTGTTTGCAGTATTGGCTGGGCTGGCAAAACAGCAAGTAACACAATCCGGCTAGAGGACCAGAGTGTATGCAAGAGTAACAACAACAACAAAAAAAAAAACAGCTTCTCTGGGAACTCAGGCAGCAGTAGCCAATGGTGTTGCTCCACATCCTCCTCTTCCCATGCTTTGCCCAGCCACAGAGCACGCGGTGGCAAGAAACTCTTGGCTTAACTCCTGCATCACTCTTGGCTTAACTCCTGCATCGTCTCTGCATTCAGTTTATTGCTGCCATTGTTTCCTTGGCAAGGCAAGATGGCATTCCTGCTGGGTGCCTTGCAGAACCCAAGTCAGTTGTGCTCTCCATCTGATCTCGGACTTTGCCATGCTGCGTTGCAAGCTTTTCTCTGTCCGTTTCCCCAACCCACCCCTCATTCCAGAGATGAAGAATATCAGGATCCTTTATCTTATCAACTATTTTTAAATTCATTGTGAAATCATTTGAATGCTATCCCTCCAAGGCAAACATTTTGCTAATCTAGAGTCACTTTGTAGGGGAGGTGGGTGGCATAGAAATTTAATAAATAAATGAAAATTTGGATCATTTTAGGGGCAATCCTGTCACAAGGTGAAATGAAATAATGGTCTCAGACAGATGATGACTACTTCTGCTGAAAATTCCTCTCTGTTGGTGGACAGAGGAAGAGATAAATACCAAATATTTGGCCTGTCCTGAGCCCCCACACTAGCCTATTACCTCAAGCATGGTGGAAAATGACATTCCCTCACTAACAGGCCCCTCAGCTAATGAAAGTAGGATGGGAAGAGACCATTAGCTTCTTTGTTTTTTGGAGAAAAAATGTTTTATCGATTTGGAGCATATAAGGTGATGCATGTAATAAACTGTGCAGATCAGGAAATTATATTAGCTTCTGAACAATGTGAAACAGCAGTGGGATAAGTAGAAATGGGGCTTTGGAAATACTTTTTCTGAGCAACAGCAATGTGGAGATTTCAACCATCCCAATCCCCTGCATATGTTTGGAGAAGTCATATCAATAGCGCTCGATGGGACTAACCTTCCATCATGAGTACTGCATTGTTAAGGGATCATACCGGCCTAGCCATATTAGGATATTATGATAGGCCCATATTAGGATATTATGATAAATAGGTTTTAAGTCTCTTAGATAACTAGAAAAATATTAAAACCTCAATAACAGTTTTTAAGTGAATCCGTAATAAGACTTTACAATAATTTCTTCCTAAAATTAAGGTGATATGAGGATAGCATATTGTGGGCTACTGATTGTCACTATGGCTTAGGGTAATGGGAATGGAATGGCAGTGAAAGACTATGTTGCTCATCTTTGCTTTAGAAGCATATTATTTCCCTCTTGCCCTAAACCTTTGCCCTAAGCAACATCCTGGATTTTTCTGCCAAAGACAACCAGATTATATCTGGTCATTGCTCTCTCCATTTCGTTAGTCATTAACCCAACAACTGGTCTTTCTAGTTTCCTTCCTTTTCAGTTTACATTGTGCCCTAAAAATCACCTTGACGTCTTAAGTCTTCGATGTTTGCCAAGAAAACACGAGACACTCCCTTCCACAGACAAATGATCTTTGTGGTTATAGATGGTACCTTATTCCAATAAGAGCAGCTTCTTTAGCAAAGATTTGTGTGTGAAACACTTGTGACTCAGCTCACATAAGCGAGAAGGGATCTGATAGCTTACTGAGAATTTCTGTATATCCAGTTGCCTTATTCTTATCATCAAGTTTCTGGATAAAATAAATTATTTGTTAAATGTTACCTTGAATCAGCTTTTGAACAACTCCCATCTCAAGAAGCATAAAGTGGATAATAATAAACCTGTTTTCTTCCACGGTATTGATCCAATCAGCTAGGATTCTGAGCCTAGACTATTACCTATGAGTTCATTTCTGTTGTATCAGAATAACAGAGAAAATCAGGCAAACATGCTCAAAACAACAGAATTCTTGATGTTGTTGTTTTTTTAAATGACAATCTACACTGCAGGAGGAGGTTCTAATTAATTAATGAAGCTTCCAATAGAAATTCTGGAAACTATAAATCAGCTAAGAACATTTTTTCCAGGGGTGAAATTCAGCAGGTTCTGACAGGTTCTGGAGAACCTGTAGCGGAAATTTTGAGTAGTTCGGAGAACCAGCAAATACCACCTCTGGCTGGCCCCAGAGTGGGGTGGGAATGGAGATTTTGCAATATGCTTCCCCCAGGAGTGGGGAGGGAAAGGGGATTTTGCAGTATCCTTCCCCTGGAGTGGGGTGGGAATGGAGATTTTGCAGTATCCTTCCCCTGCCACGCCCACCAAGTCACGCCCACCAAGCCACACCATGCCCACCAAGCCACGCCCACAGAACCGGTAGTAAAAAAAATTGGATTTCACCACTGATTTTTTCCATAAGATATATAAAATTTCCAAGTAAGCTTTTCTACATGATTTGCTACAATTAAACAATTGGAAGAATCCAATGAAAGTATTTAATATAATCCCTTGGTCCATCCAGGAATCCAAATTAATGGAATCATGGTAGACAGCTATCTGATCTTTTTTTAAATGTACTCAACTGGAGGGAGTGGGAACCCATTATCTCTCTGAGAACTGTTTCCACTATCAAACTGCTCTTGGCAGTAGTATTTTTTCCTTTATATTCAGTCTTTCTAAAGCTTGAGTACATCAATTCCATTCCTTGACAGAGATCTGCTGGGTATCATCTTTTCAGATACTTGCGGCCACTGTCGTTATTTCTCTTTAGTCATCCCTTCTCTCCTCTGGCTAAACATTCCAGTTTCATCAGTATGTCTAGGACTATGTACCTAATCCCTTGATCATTCTCTTTGACTTTGTCTGAATCCATCTTAAGATATGATACCCAGCAGTGAGCATAGCATCCAAGGTAGGGTTTGATTTAAAATAAAGTGAACAGTTTCTTTCTTCCCATTATTAAGAAACTGCACTTCTGTTGACTCAGCCAAAAATTGCATTGTTTTTAGAAGGACTTCACATTGCTGACTCATGTACAATTTGCAAGCAGTCGCTATTCCAAATTCTTTTTTCTCAAGTAACCAAGGTAGTAAATATGTGTAGCTCAGGGTGTTGGCATGTTGCATTGTTGGAGGTGAAGAAGACTCATTGTGATACTGTACTAGATATCACACAGTAACTTTCCACATCCTACCATCACACAGCAATCAACCAACATGCAGATAAAGTAGAATAATTTCCTTATCAACCTAATATCAAAACATCTATAATTCAACAATCACAGAAAAAGAACATCCTTCCAATGTGCAATATCATCACACAGCTATTAACACAATACACCGGAAGCAGCCAACAGACAGATAAGACAGAACCACCACCTTATCAACCTGATAGTACTTTACCAACAACATTACTCACTTGCACATTCCATCCTACCATGTGCAATGCAGGGAAAATAGAAGGATATGTAATATCTGCCAACAATAAATCTCACCTCTCCAAAACTCCAAATGTTAATGGTTTATAATTTGTGGGATCCTCCTTTTGCCACTTTCTGAAGATATGGACATTGGTCCTCTTCAGGTTTTATGGCGCTTAACATGTTCTCCATTTTCTCTTAGCAGAGAAAAACAAGTTCTCAGCAAGTTCTTTCAATACCTTAACTATGAGATTCAAACTCATTCTAATAAATAGTTATTTGCTCTTCATTTTTCCATTAATTTCTCACTTTAATCCTTCATTCTGTTCTTCATAATTGCCTTGTGGAACATATACTCAGAAAAGACTGAGACAAAATAGGAATTTAGTAATTCTACCTTTTCAATGCTTACCTATTTGATCTCTTCATTGAGAAGTGAACATACTGATTTGTTTCTCTTCAGCCATTTTTGTTGTAGCATTTTTTTTTTGCCAACTTCAATTTATTTTGTGCTTTAGTCTGACATTATTTTTATAATTTCAGGTTACCTCCATGTATCATCCTGTGATGCCCCTCTTATATGTCCATTTCTTCAGATCTTCACTAAGTACTTTGTGCAGCTATATGGACTTCTGCTTCTTCCATTCTTCTTCCCTCACTACAATTGTGCTTTTAGGATCTTCTTTTTTTAGAGAACTCCCACATATCTTGAACCTCTTTTCCCACTAGCTTTTCATGATATGGAGCCTTATTCATGATTGGGGAAAGATCATTAGAATTCCTTTTCTAAAGGAAGATAGACAACAAATCACATCCAGGTTTTCCAAAAATAACAAGAAGAACATTATATAGTCTCTTTCTCCAATGCTAGATCCAGTTCCTCAACTAAGCCTAAACTAACTATTTGGTTAATTTCAAGCTGAGTATCAATTTTCTTGAAGAACTTCACTTGGCAGAGTTGTTCTCCCAACAATTGCTAGAGTAATTACATTTTTCCATCATTACCATTTCACAGCGCTTTAAAAGATCTGCAGTTTGATGAAGCAAATGAAGGAGTCAACTATACGAGGACGGACTAAAGCAGGAGTCTCTAAACTTGGCAACTTTTCCTTTAACTTGGGGACTTCAAGTCTCAGAATTCCTCAGCCAGCAGTTGACTCTTCAAGTTGCCAAGTTTGGAAACCCCTGGGCTAAACAACATATCCAACAATTAATAAATACAGGGAGAGAAGTGCTTATGTGTCATACTTTACTAGCCACAAGTACTTTATTTGAAGGGCTTTTCGAGAAACAATCTATTTTAATTTTAAATGTATATATGTTACTCTTCAGAACAAAGATATTCCTAAAGCCTCATCCTAATTTGACAATTTGGGACCTGCAATTGCAACACATCGACCAATGTCTCTCATTCTTTCATGCTGCAGTTGAAAAACTGGAGCTATATTCCCTCCTCCTCTGTGTAAATGAACTGGCCGTCTCCTTTCAATTCGTGGGGGGGAAAGTGCTTGTGACAGTCATGAAAAGTATATTTTATAAGAGCATCCAGAGGGACAAACCATTAGAGGGCAGCATGTTCTTAATTGTTTTAATTTGTTCTGTTCATATAGTAGCTGGATTTAAAATAGAGAGAGAGAAAGAGAGAGAGAGCACTGAATCCCAGATTAAAGGCATTGTTATTGGGTTATCTTTAATTAGTTAAATTAATCCATAGACCCCTAAGCAACTGCTCTTTAGCTGATTTATTCGTCATGGACAGACTGGTTTCATTTCGAGATTATATTTGTTTCAGAATGTCCACATAATTAAGAATGGAAGGGAAAGCAGAAAAAAAATAGATTCTTTTCTAACTGCAGCCTTCAGAGGTTGTTAATATACACATTGTTGAATAAGAGGCATATTTATCAATTGTTTTATATGTTAATGTTCATTTTAATATAATAGATTCCCCTCAGACAATACAAGATTGCAATCTTAATCATGCCAGTTCTGTTTCTAAAGTATCCTATGCCAAGAATATTGTTTGAACTCCATTTAGGACAGTCAGTGTAGTTTGTCACCATCGTGGTGTTTATTTATTTATAAGTGAAATTTATAAGGCCGCCCAACTGATGGTGACTCTGTGTAGCAATGTGCATTAAGGCCATTGAAAGAAAGAGGGGTTAAGGCTCAATTACACTGAAATAGCACTAAGTCATCCCTCTGAACAAATGCTGTCTATTTGAAGCCATTCTCATCAAACACATTCAATTATCTCACATTTTAAATTTATCCCCCTGAAATCAGTAGGATTGAAGCTTGGTCACTTTATGCACCACAAAATTCAAGACCTGAGGGTCCTATCAGCCTCTGTAAAACAAAGAAAAAAGGAGGGGAGAGGGCAGAAAGGGAGGGGGCAGAGGCAGGGGTGGGTTCTTCCCGGTTCGGACCGGTTCTCCCAAACCGGTAGCGGCCCGCTGGTGACGTCACAATGATGTCACCGAACTGGATCGGTCGGTGCTGGTCCGTGGGGGCCGCCATCTTTTTTTAAAAAAAATTGGAATTTTTTTGGAATTATTTTTGGGGGGGGGATTTTTTTATTTATTTTTTTTTTCCTTCTGAGCATGTGCAGAAGCCGACTACTGGCACTGTGCATGCGGTCGCCATCTTTTTTTTGGCTTTTTTCCCCGGATTTTTTGTTACTGCACATGCGCGCGCGCTTCCACCAGGTGCGCCCATGCGGCGCGGGAGGGAGCGAACCGGCAGCGAGGCAAGTTAGAACCCCCCGCTGCCACTAGTGTTGCTCTCGGCTTCTTCTTGGCGCTCTTAAAGTCGATCTTGAAGGCTTCTTTTCTTTCGCCTTGCCTAGCCATGCTTTTTTTTTCTCTGCCTCTATCCCCTCCCTCCGCCTCATGTCTACATAGGAATTATAGAGGAGGAGGATGAGGAGGA
>QLTV01000804.1:5905538-5915670 GCA_003457575.1 Thermophis baileyi
TCCCCTGCAGGCCAGATATAAGTACCCCACAGGCCAGATCTGGCCCCCGGGCCTTGAGTTTGACACCCTGTTCTATGGTATAAAGAATCTTATCAGGAGCAAAGTCTGGATACCTCACTCAACCTAGCTCTTGGCTTTTTTACCTTTTTCTAATTGCAAAATCACCTTGTCTGCATACAGCATCATTAGCACTCTCCTCAGAGGCCGTATCTCCCTCATACCATTGCCTGGAATGACAATTCCGGAAGGCCAGCAGGGTGGGGGTGGTCCAGATCTCAGGAGGTAACTGGTTCTAGAGAGCCGGGGCAGCCACAGAGAAGGCCTTCCCCCGCGGGCCCGCCAGCCGACACTGTTTAGCTGACGGGACCTGGAGGAGACCAACAAGATATAATGGATGAAGTTTAATCTACAAGATTCTTCTCTCTCTCTCTCTCTCTCTCTCTCTCTCTCTCCCTCTCTCTCTCTCTCTCTCTCTCTCTCTCTCTCTCTCTCTCTCTCTCTCTCTTCATATAAAGAAATTGGAACCACATATTTTTGTTCTCATCTGTGGGTCTTTTTTTTCTCTCAGTTTATAATACAAGGACCCAGATATAAAAAAAAGTTTGATAGTGTAAGAAGCAATGCATAACTCTGGTTTCTACAGTGGCATTCTGAAGTTTGAAAATTAAAATGTTTGTAACATTTTAATAGTCCATTTCACTTCCCTTCACCCCAACCTAAATATGAAGCAATTGTAAGGGGAAACATCTGGTTTTATTTTTTTCCCCCGTTGCTATTTCCATCTGACAAAACTGGAGTGCCTGCCAGTTTTCCCTAGTAAAATTAGATGTTGTGCCAGCTCCTTTCTAAGGCCTAAACTTTTAGTGTGAGGTAAAAGAGTTCTTATCTTCACAACATTGTTCAAATGAGTATTTCCAGACATGCTTTGGATTCTTACAGGAAGCAAACTGAGCTCCCTAGTGCTCAGTTGATGGTATCACTGGGGACTTTCCTTCATGACAGGTCCTGGCTTTTTTCTGCTGGGATGGAATTGTTTTCTGCAGTTACAATAGTCTGTCTTGGCCCGGTCCACCATGGTAGACATTTTATGACAGAGTAAGCTTTCTTACCAGCATTACCAGTAGTCCTTACAATCATTCGTTTAGTGGGCGTTCAAAGATACAACAGCACTGAAAAAAGTGACTTGTGACCGTTTTTCACATTTATGACCATTGCAGCATCCTCATGGTCAGGTGATCAAATTTGGACACTTGGCAATTGGCGTGTACAGTATTTTTGACAGCTGCAGTGTTTCAGAGTCTTGTGATAACCTTTTGCGACCTTCTGACAAGAAAAATCAATGGGGAAGCCAGATTCACTTAACAACCATGTTACTAACTTAACAACTGCAGGGATTCACTTGGCAAGAAAAGTCATAAAATGGGGCAAAACTGACTTAGCAACTGTCTCGCTTAGCAACAGAAATTTTGGGCTCAATTGTGGTCGTAACATGAGGGCTACCTATATATTGGAGTATCTTCTAGAATTTTTCAAATTTCAAAATATCAGTTTTGTAACATCAGTTCCAAAAGGTGGAAAAACTATGTAGCATGTTTATAGAAAATAGGTCTGCCTACTAACACATGCATCTGACAGAGTAGTCTTCAAAATTTTTAGTCACAATAAGTATGCCAGTATTCATTGTTGCTTTCATCCCATGGATAATGTATCTTATACTATATATAAGGAGAATATAAGCATATTTACCTATACCCAGTAATGGGTTTCACTTACCTTCGCTACTGGTTCGGAACTGTGAGCGCAGCGCTTCGCTCGCGTGCAGCACTTCTGTGCATGCGCAGATCATCCGTGATGATGTCCGGGCGGGTGAGTGGAGCCTCCCGCCACCGCCGCTACCGGTTCGCCCAAACCAGGGCGAACCGGTAACAACCCACCACTGCCTATACCTCAAGCAAGTATGAATCAATTGTGTGTCAATGCTCCAATCCAATCAGTAGTCCTTCTATTCCTTCAGGATCAAAACAGAAAAGTGAATGGAAACAAAAATCATGCCATTTTTACTCCTTGAGATTCTCTCTTTCTCTCTTCTCTTTCTCCCCATTTCCCCCAGAAATTAAAAAGATAGAGGCTGATGAATAGAGAGACAAAAAGGCATCTGCCACTCTTTGATCTGTTGTAGAAGTAACAGAAAGACGGGATCAAAGAAGGTACTGAATGAATAAAACACCTTAATTAAACATATCCCTAAAACAATCGACACAAAAATGTTATGAATGTTAACATTTGAAAAAAATAATCATCGTTCTCTGAAATACCAAAAGGGTGATAGATTCCCATTCTAGCCCTTTGTCAAAGATATTTTAATTCTGATTTATGTATTGGGGATAGTGTTGGGAGTACAGTGGGAGGGGAAGGTTGGTCTTAATATCTGTGGCTCCTTCAAACTCTGTGATCTGGTGGTAGCACATCTCTCTATGCTATGACTATAGTCACCATGGAACTAGTTACTTCTGATGTGTAAGAAAAAAAGGAGTATTAAATTAATTGTCTCATAGATTTCTCTATCTATATCTCTATATCTCTATCACTATCTCTGATTGTTTCAGCTAATAGTATATAAGGAATAAAGGTTTGGGCAACTAAATTGGCACGGGTCAGAGTTTCCCTGCTATGATAAAAGACATTATTTTTTAAATACATTAATTATTCATACACTGCAATCCCTATTTTTAAATTAGTGAATGTCTATTTCATGCATCTCGGCGTCTTCTCTTCTCCGAACATGATTTTCCTCTTTTTATATAAACGGATATCCTAAAGGAAAATTCAGGAGACACTCTTCTGCCACGCAGTTTCCCGGTGTGTAATTCCCATCTCCTCCCCCATCTCTCTCAAAATTATTTTTCCTTTATTCTTTTCCTGCATTTTTGGCTAGGCATTGTGAAGTGGTGACTCTGTAATTCAAGAGGGTAGTTAAATAAGGGACATAGAGAAATACATGATTACATCTGATATCAAGGTTATATAGATGGACTCTTCCAGAACTTCCGGGCTCTTTCTTTGAAACTATAAATAGTGACATACTCAGTTGATAAATCAGGACTTGTAAAGAATTTGCTTAAGATGGTACAGACTGTGAAAGTGATAAGATATCATTAAAATACTGTATCTGTGCACACAGTTATTGTCTGCGTTGTCATAAACTGAGAATATCTGGATAATGATGTACTTTTATTTGTCTTCTGGTGGGTTTTTGTGTAATAAAACAGCTTGATTTTCTGATATTTTTATTCCTGGTAATTTGGTTTTTTCACTTATTTATGTGAAGTCTTCTATTTTATTTATGTGAACGTTTCTATTTTATTTATACTGCACAAGGAGATATGATTTACCCAAATAAAGGGTTCCATCTGAATTTACACTCTGTGGGGAAAAAATAAGGTGTGGTAGAAAAACTGTTTTACTGAACTGAGGCATTATTGGGGGGGGGGGGATTGAAAACCACTTTTAGAATGTCCAAGTAGGCAAAAAATTGGGTTCAAATTATTATTCAAACAGGACTTATTGGAAGATCTGCTACTAACTTACTAAGAGCAAGAAGACAAGAGAACATCAAAGCCAGGGAGATATGAAATGTATATGTATCAGCTCTAGATACAGTAAAATATAGTACGACAAGCACTTTTGTCTACATCAGAGATGTCCAACCTTAGCAACTTTTAAGACTTGTGGACTTCAACTCCCAGAATTTCTCAGCCATGCTGGCTTGGAAATTCTGGGAGTTGAAGTCCACAAGTCTTAAAGTTGCCAAGGTTGGGCACTCTTGGTCTACATCAAACTTCAGAGATTTTCATAAGGCTCAATTGCAAACAGCAATGATTCTCAATACATTCAATCAATCGATCAATCAATCAATCAGAATAGAGCTGGAAGGGACCTTGGAGGTCTTCTAGTCCAACCCCCTACTCAATATACCATTTCAGACAAGTGATTGTCCAGTCTTTTCTTAAAAACCTCCAGTGACGAAGCATCCACAACTTCTGATAGCAAGCTGCTCCACTGGTTAATTGTCATCATTGTTAGGAAGTTTCTCCTTAATTCCAGGTTGCTTCTCTTCTTGATTAATTTCCATCCATTGTTTCTTGTTCTGCCCTCTGGTGCTTTGGAAAATAAGTTGACCCCCTCCTCTTTATGGCAGTCTCTCAAATACTGGAATACTGCTAACAATTCCCCCTAGTACTTTTTTCTCTAGACTAGCCAAACCCAAATCCCGCAACCGTTCTTCATATGTTTTAGTCTCAGGCCTTTAATCATCTTAGTTGCTCTTCTTTGTACTTTTTCCAAAGACTCAACATCTTTTTTGTATTGTGGTGATGAAAACTGGATGCAGTATTCCAGTTGTGGTCTTACTAAGGCTTTATAAAGTGGTACTAATACTTCATGTGATTTTAATTCTATGCCTCTGTTTATACAACCAAGGATTGTATTAGCTTTTTTGGCTGCTGGCTAAGTGATCGTCCACTAGGACTCCAAGGTCCCGCTCACTGTTTTTGAGCCAGGTTTCGCCTAATCTGCACTTGTACCTTTGGTTTTTCTTGCCCAAGTGTAAAACCTTGCCTTTCTCCCCATTAAATTTCATTTTGTTGGATAGGGCCCATTGTTCAAGTCTGTTAAGATCTTTTTGGATCCTGAGCTGGGATGTTGGCTATTTCTGCCAGCTTAGTGTCATCTGCAAATTTGATGAGTTCCCCTTCTATTACCTCATCTAAGTCATTTATGAAGATATTGAAGATTACTGGGCCTAAGACAAAACCTTGTAGTACCCCACTGTTTATTTCCCTCCATGTAGATGTAGTATCATTAAGGATTACTCACTGAGTACAGTTTGTCAGTTACAAATCCATCTGGTGGTGATACTGTCTATCCCACATTTTTCTAGCTTACCAAGAAGTAGGTTGTGGTCTACTTTGTTGAATGCTTTGCTGATGTTTACATAGTATACTATGTCCACAGCATTTCGCTGGTCTACTAGTTTAGTCACTTTTTCAAAGAATAAAATAAGATTGGTTTGGCATGATCTGTTTTTAACAAACCCATGCTGGCTTCTAGTTATAACTTTATTTGTTTCTAGATTCTTTCAATATGAAACTCATTTCAGTGGTTTCCCTGCTCTGCTTTTGTGGCAATATCTAAATAGCATCTACTGAGGACAGCTCCGTTATTTTTTCTGCATTTCTTTCTTTCTTTGTTTGCACATGTTAAATAAGAGGTGGGTTCCTCCCGGTTCAGACTGGTTCTATAGAACCGGTAGTAACTTGGCGGCCTGGGTCACTAGAATCGGCAGCGACCCAGGCCTGCCACGCCCCCGAACCGGTTCTTTCGGCGGCGGCATAGGCGCCACCATTTTGTTTTTTGCTTCTGCACATGCGCAGAAGCTTTTTTAAGCACTGCGTATGCGCAAAGTGCACTGCACATGCACGAAGCACGTGCGCGGCACAACACTGAGTGAACCGGCAGCGAAGAAAACCAGAACCCACCCCTGATGTTAAATCTACAACACGTAAAGGAAATAGTCATGGTGACATATTGATTGTTGAACTGAGATCCAAGATTCAATCCCTCACATGACTGGGGAGCTCACAGGATGACCTGTTTTGAGGATTAAAAAAATAAAATAAAGGATAATGTCATATATACTTCTTTTGGTTCCTGAAAGGAAAGCTGGGATACAAACCTCAGAGGTACAAAAATAAATGAACATAAAGAAGCCCAGAATTTCTTGTCTGTGTTCAACTGTCTAGGAACATAAATAGCTAGCTTCCCACGAGGATCAGACCAGCCTTGGCTTCTTCTTGTGTGCTTTTAGTATTCAAATGTAAGGGCTTGGCAAAGGGAATTGGAGCTGGTAATTTCCTTTCTGCATCAACTCTTCAAAATTATTTCTGCTGGCTTAGTGCCTACCTGTAACCCTCTCTCTGGAGCTACAAGCCAAGCACATGTGGCCCAAAAGCTGCTCCTCCCATTGAGGGGAGAAAGATATCAAACCACAGCAACACTATGAATGTATAGCCATCTGCAGGAGCTGTTCCAACAGTTCAGTAGTGGGTTCTAAAACCCATTGCTACCAGTTCGCGAGCGCGCTCATGCACGCACGTAACGCTTCTGCACATGCGGGCAGGTGGGCGGAGCCTCCCACCACCGCTGCTACCGGTGCTACCGGTTCTAAGAACTGGGCCGAACCGGGAGCAACCCACTGCTGCAACAGTTCCTTGGTGGAAGGCTGGGACCTGAGCTAGTCTTGGGAAATGCCAGCCAATTCTGCAAGCCACACATCCAACAGGTTGGCAGCTGTTGAAATGCAAATAGTCTACGGCCTGACCTTGGGACAGAATGTGCCTTACTATCAGAGCTAGAAAGTGAAAAGGGACAGAAGCTGAGTGCATCAGGATCGTGATAGGCTGGACATCTAATCCAAACCCTATTCAGCTGAGATAAGGAGCTTGCAGGAGAAGAGCAGGCAGAACTGGAGGCAGAATACAATGCATCATCAGTTTAGAATCCTTGCCTTGCTACAAAAGACCCAGGTCCATCCCTCTTGAATTCCATTATGTATCAATTTAGTGCTGATGGTTAGTTGACCAGATTCTTATTTATAGGCTTCAATAAATCATGTAGGCTGCAACCTACATGAATGGTCCTGATTCTTTATATCTGATACAGCCGGGGTATCCCCACTGATAGCTGTCTTCCTTTTGTCTGAGGGCTTTTCATGAAGGACAGCCCACTAATCCTCTAGGTAATGGATGTAACATCATATACTGTATAATACGCATCATTATCCACAGTTCCAGAGATTGGGAGCTTTTTGGTACCACCAGGGGACACTCTTCTCCCTTTCACTAAGGGCACCCATACCACAGTTGCAGAGCACAAGATAAGAGAGCTTTTTTTTTTTTTTGGCTTTTGGTATAGACACCAGTTTCTTTGATATCAAAAGTCTTTCATCGAACAAACCTGGATGTAAAGGATAGTTATGATCAAGCTGACGTGGAAAATACGGTAGCTTCTTCCCCAACCCTGCAGTGCTAAATATAAATTTGGGGTAGCATTTTTGTTTGGCACCATGCTAACCTCAGGGCTCAAGTTTCTCCCCTTCCCATATACAAAGACATACAGGTAGTCCTCGAGTTAAAACCACAATTGAGCCCAAAATTTATGTTGCTAAGTGAAACATTTGTTAAGTGAGTTTGTTTGCCCCATTTTACGACTTTTCTTGCCAAAGCTGGTAAGTGAATCATTGCATTTGTTAAGTTAGTAACATGGTTATTAAGTGAATCTGGATTCCCCATTGACTTTGCTTGTCAGAAAGTCGTCAAAGGGCTTCACATGAGCTCAGGACACTGCAACCCACATAAATATGAACCAGTTGGTCTACCATCTGAATTTTGATCATGTGACCATGGGGATGCTGCAACCGTCATGTGAAAAACAGTTATAAGTCCCTTTTTTTCAGTCACTATTGTAACTTTGAACGGTCACTAAATGAACTGTTGTAAGTCAAGAACTACCTGTACTTGGATTCCAATTGGCCCTGAGCTGCCTACTTTGCATATTCTCAAAAGGATTACCTTGCACTCAAGGGTAGATCATGTCATCAATTGTAGATATTTTACACCCAGTGCATTTTCATGATTGAGGGTGGACAAAAAAAATCTCCCATCTCCTAGCTTAATACCTCATCCCCACATGAAACATTAAAGTCTGCATGTTTCTCTCCTCTTCTTTGACCTTAATTAGCAATCATAATGAATGACACTAATAATTTGCTCTCCATTATGGCCTCCAAAAGGGGCCTCACTCAGTTTCAAGGAAAAACTGAAGGAGATCCTGAAGTACTGACAGGGGTGGGTTCTTCTTTTCTTCGCTGCCGGTTCGCTCAGTGCTGTGGTGCGTGGGCGCGCACGCTTTGCGCATGTGCAGTGCTTAAAAAAAAGCTTCTGCGCATGCACAGAAGCAAAAAACAAAATGGCGGCGCCTATGGCGCCACCGAAAGAACCAGTTTGGGGGCGTGGCAGGCCTGGGTCGCTGCCGGTTCTAGCGACCCAGGCCGCCAAGTTACTACCGGTTCTATAGAACCGGTCCGAACCGGGAGGAACCCACCTCTGAGTACTGACATGCATAATCTTCCCCTGATGTTGTTTCCAACAGATGCATACACAGACCTTCTCCTCCCCACCCACCCCCTCTTCAGCATCCCCTGTGCTGACTCAGGCTTTATGGCAGTTTGTAGTTTCTCTAAAACAGGGATTCTCAACCTCGGGAACTTGATGCATGGACTGTTTATGAGAGAAAAACAGGATGAGAATACAAACAAAAATTAGATACCCATTCTGGATAAATAACCTTGCCTCGAGCCTCAGGAAAGCTTTACAGCAAGCAGGGCTGTTTGCAAACAGGATGGGTCATCAGATAAGGAAGTGCATTTCAGGCACCAACATTTCCACTCTGCTGGCTTTAACTCTATGGAAAAAAACCTTCTCCCCACAAGAGTGTGGCTTGCTTATGAGCATGCTCGGTATGTAACTAAGCATACTGAGCATGCTCGGTATGTAAGCCACTAGAGATATTTATAAATCCTATAAACAAATATCAGATTTGCAAGGCCATTGATTCTTATGATCCATCCCAGCATCAGTGCCTTCATCTCAACTTATTTGTTTCACTAACTAAACCAACTAGATCTATTGACCATATGGGATTGGCTCAGTTTCCAGCTATTAAAAATATTAAAAATATTAAAAGAGAGAGAGAGAGAGATGATAGATGATAGATAGATGATAGATAGATGATGGATGGATGGATGGATGGATGGATGGATGGATGGATGGATGGATGGATGGNTTAACAAAAATATAATTTACTACATCATCCTTATTTATCATCTTTTTGGTATTCCCATGGTGTTCTTTTTCATTGTTTATTTTATTGTTCTATTATTTTACTTCTGCTATGTTTTATTTTCTTCCTTTTTTATTATTGTAAGTCACCTTGAGTAGCCCAACTGTGAGAAAGCAACAAATAAATTTAACAAACAAATACATAAATAAATATTCCCTCATAAAATTATTTAATGCAACTTTTGGAGTTTTGGGCAAAATCTGTGGGGTGGCAGATTGCATGTGAGCCTGGGACCTGAGATTGTACATTCTTAACTTAAATGCGATTTTAAAAAATTTATAGATTTATATTTATAAATAATTTGTAGATGATTAGGGGGCTGGAAGGTAGAACATATGAAGAACGGTTAAAGGAATTGGGAATGTCTAGTTTGATGAAAAGAAGAACTGGGGAGACATGATAGCAGTGTTGCGATATCTGATGTCTTTCCACACCATTAGCTTTATTATCCTTCTTGGCCATGAGGCAAGAATGAATCTTGTGGTAGTTCCAATTCTTCTTCTTATAAAAATCCCAGAAGCTATATGGCAGTATATGTTTGGACAATTATATTTAGTGTACCAACTACAAGGCTTGGTGAGTTGATCAGATTTATTGACAGTTATCAGTGCTTTGCCTTGATTACAACTCTTAAAAAGCCTTTGATTCAGTGGTACATGACAAACTACTTCTGAAACTAAAATCTTATGGCATCTCTGGACCCCTACATGATTGGATAACTGCATTCCTGTCAAACAGACAACAAGTGGTTAAAATAGAGAGTTCTCTATCAAATCCTGCACCTGTCAATAGTGGTGTCCCTCAAGGCAGCGTTCTAGGACCAACACTCTTCATACTTTACATAAATGACCTTTGTGATCACATTATAAGCAACTGTGTTCTCTTCGCCGACGATGTCAAACTATTTAACACCTCTGACAATGCTACTACCCTTCAGAAAGACCTTGACTATGTATCAGAATGGTAAAACAAGTGGCAATTTCAAATCTCAATCAACAAATGCTCTGTCTTACACATTGGCAAAAAGAATCAGAACACTAAATACAAGCTTGGAGGACACGACCTTGTAGACGACCCTCATTCTGTCAAGGATCCTGGAGTACTCATATCTACCGATCTAAGTGCCAAAGCCCACTGTAACAACATTGCCAAAAAGGCACTAAGAGTAGTCAAC
>QLTV01000804.1:5915735-5933796 GCA_003457575.1 Thermophis baileyi
CCTACCTTTCAATTACTACTTCAGCTTCACCCACCACAATACACGAGCACACAATAGATACAAACTTAATGTAAACCGCTCCAAACTCGACTGCAGAAAATACGACTTCAGCAACAGAGTGATCAATGCCTGGAATTCACTACCTGACTCTGTGGTTTCTTCCCCAAACCCAAAAAACTTTAACCTTAGACTGTCTACTGTCGACCTCACCCCATTCCTAAGAGGTCTGTAAGGGGCGTGCATAAGCGCATCAGCGTGCCTACCGTCCCTGTCCTACTGTCCTATTGTCCTCATCTATCTGTATTCACTTTGATTATGTTTATGTTTATACCTATACCTGCTATCTTATACATGTTTGACAAACAAATAAATAATAATAATAATAATAACCAAGCTTGACTATTACAAAGCACTTTATGCACTACTCTTGAAAAGTGTCTCGGGATTATAGTTGGTGTAATAGGCTGCTAACTGGTGCAAGGCAGAAGGATTACTGTGTATGATTTCTGTACTGAAAGATCTGAATTGGCTCCCAGTATTCTACTTGGCACAATTTAAAAATGTGTTTGTGTCTCTGCCCTCCCAGTATTTAGGAAAATGGCAAAAATCCATGTAATTATTTTAATAATGTTTTTAATTTCAACTTTTAAGTAAGCTTTAAATTTTAGTTTTGATTCTCATTCCATTGATTTTGTTGTCCTTTATATTTTATATCTTCAAATTGTAGTTCAGGTGCTTTGAGTCCTTGTGGATACAGAGTGTATATCCTATTATGAATTAAAATATGCTTAAAAATAAAAATTCTCATATCAAAATCATTTGGACACAGGCTGCCTTCCTGATCTGTAGGGCTACCTTGTAAGAATTTTTTATTCTGTGGCAAGGCAGACCCATCCCTCTGGCTGAGGAAAAGGCCAGATTACCTTACAGAATTGTTCCAAAGGTGATACATAGCTTCCTTTCCACATACTTAATATACGTAGTGCATCTTCAACCAAACAAGAGGATATTTATTAGTGAGATAAGTTAATCCTATTTATTCTCTAAAGATAATAAAGCTCCTTGAGGGCAGGGCAGAATACAAAAAATAAATAACTAAATCAACGTTTTAGTGTACATTTTTAAAAATTCTAATTTGGGCTTAAATTATAAATCCAGGTTTCAGTGAAGGGCTTTCTTGAACCCCAATATTTCTCTAATTGCATTAAGGTATCTGAAAGACGTCAAATAAAGGACATGGGGATCCCAAATCTTCTTGTTTTAGTTGCCACTCCACCCCATTTTTTCCTGGCTTGGTTGAAAAGGATTCCTCATCCCTACTACTTCTTCTTGTCAAGCAGCTCTCCAGCAAAACAAAATCTGGGCTGGCCAGAAGATATCCTTTAAAAGATAATGTTTCTTTCCTAGCATAGCAGTGCATTGAACTAATTAGTCTCTCCTTGATGCTACAAAGTCAATGAGGGCCTTGAAATATTAAAGGGACAGGTATCTCACTATTCCAGTGCTCTCATGGTTACGTACCCCAAAGACAAAACTGATACGTCCAGTTAACTAATAATATTGTTGGGCTTCGGGATTTAGTAATCATGGCCTAGAGCAGGGTGGAGAAAATGGCTCTTTTATCACTTGTGGACTTCAACTCCCAGAATTCTTGAGCCAGCCATCATTCCCCACTTCTGGCCTATAGATTTCCTGATGTTTTGTTGGAATATCTTCAGAGGCAAGGTGGTCCCAGGCAACTAAGGAGTGGCTGACTGAGCTCCTGTCTTTATAATCAGGAGTCCTGAATGCTGATTGGTCTTTAGCTAACTGGTTTCTGATTGGTGCAGGTTGGCGAGGACTGGTCTCTGATTGCTTCTTTGTTGGGCACCTGAACCCTAAAACCCAAACTGCCCAGCCATGAAAGCCTACATGCTTATGTATTTTGGAATAAAAAGAAAATCTCCTGCAATTCAAGCCAGATTCCTGGAGATCTGGCAAGTTTAGAAATAGCTTGTCATTGGCTTCTTCCAGAGTGCTTTTTTCAGCTTTCCATGAGTTTATTGCTTTGGGATTTCCTTGTATTTTCCATTCTAGCACCAACATGAGTTCTGGGCCCTATGGTTCAAAAAGAAGAGGGACAGGACTTCCGGTTGACGTCACAGCGGGAACGGCTGGAAAATAGCGGAGCTCCGCTAGGCTCCGTGAAATGCAGCCGGCAACTGCTTGCCGGGAGACCCTACGGGGTCAAGCCGCCCTGGAGGGGTGGTGAAGAAAGGAGAGGCGCTACATCGATCATGAGGAAATTGCAATTTCCTCGTTGATCCGAAGAAAGCTCTCCTCAACGGCAGCAGGGATGATGGCCATCTTGGTCTGTCACAAGCTGGGACAACCAGGACACTAAGATTTTGTGCTGGAGTGGTACATGGACAGAGCAGTGAAACTGAGTGAGATAACTTCCAACTTTTACCCCAAAGATTTAACACAAGTTAAAAATTACAAAAAACAATCTCCAAATAGTAAGAAAGCAGCAATTGGATTTATGGAGAAGGATTAAAGACTAAAAATTAAAGAGAAAGACTAAAGCTTAAAGACTCAGATGCAAAATAAATATTTAAAGAATGTTTAAAACCATAGAAAGCCTGGAAAAAGATGAATAGCAATAGCAATAGCACTTAGACTTATATACCGCTTTACAGTGCTTTACAGCCCTCTCTAAGCAGTTCACAGAGTCAGCATATTGCCCCCAACAATCTGGGTCCTCATTTTATCCACCTCAGAAGGATGGAAGGCTGAGTCAACCTTGAGCCGGTGAGAATCGAACTGCCGAACTGCAGCTAGCAGTCAGCTGAAGTAGCCTGCAGTACTGCACTCTAACCACTGCGCTACCTTGGCTCTTTTCATTGTGAAAAGTGATTATTGGGAGAAATTGCTTTTCTAAACTCTATCTTTAACCCCCCTGAATGGATGACAGTCAGCTGTTTTGACTTTTACACTCTGTTGAATGCTGGAACTGGGAGCAGGGGAGCCATCTACTGGAGGAGGAAGATTACTGCGTGAGAAATTTGAATGAAAGTGAGGAGAAGAGAGAAAACAAACAACACCTGGAAGACTATTTAACCTTGACTTTATCTTAGTAGGCGATTTGGAGGCTTGGAAATACCTACTGAGCTGTTTGAAGATTTTTAAAGCAAACTGAACTATAAATACCAAAACCTTATTGAACTGTTTATTGAAAGGTGGATTTGAAAGATTTGAGGAAACCTGGTGGGCCAAGCTGGAATTGATCCACTAACATCATTGGATAGATCATCCTACAAAGTAAAAGAAGAAGAAAAAGAAGAAGAAAAACGATAAAAAAAAAGAAGATAAAAAGAAGAAAAGACAAATAAGACATTAAAATTTGGACAATTGGGAAGGTGTAAACTGGAAACTATAAAGACTGTAAAGTATAAATTTATAGCTTTTAAGGACTAGAAAATTAGGGGATTTGGAGGAATAATTCTGGGATTGATAAATTTTAGTAATAATTGACTGTTGGAGTTTTTAGATATTGGGATACTGGAATATTAGAGATACATTGAGTAATTTTTAATGTATTAATTTGGTACAAAATGACTCAGCAGGAGACAATAAAGTTCTATGAAGAAATGTTAATGATGGCTAAAAGTTTTTATGAAAGTATGACAAAGAATCATAAGGAGATGATGGGATTGTTCAAAGATAAAGAAGTGAGTGTAGAAGACCCTCAACAAATGGTTGGAAAAGATGAACAAAATATTCAGACAGATGAGAAATCAGAAGGAGTGGGGGAGGAGGCAAATCAAAATAAGCTACAAGAAAACAAAAACAATGAAAAGACAATAACAATAAATACTAAGAATCAAATAGATAATCCCTTAAGAGTTTACAATAGCACAGAGAAAAAAGGAAGACTTCCCCAAAATAATGAAAGGGTTATGGATGGTTATCCAAATGATACAGCAGAAGGAGATAAGGGGTAAGGCAGAGGGAACATTCAGTCTTTGTAAAAATGTTAGAAAGGAAATATAGGATCCCAAGAGAGAAATATAAAAGACTCACCAAAAATGTCAATAAATGATGAAATTCTAAAAAGGCTGAGAGATGATGGATAGATACACAATATTTTGCAATATAGTAATTATATTGAAAACCAATAGAAATAAGTGGAAAGTTTAAATTGGGAAAATAGTAGCACATATATAGATATATAATAGAATTTATTATAACCACAAATATACTAAGGTTAGGAGGTGGAAGACTATGATTAGGTATATTTAAATGTATTATTAGGATTAACAGTGTGCAAAAAATATTTAAATGTATTATTATGACTAACAGTGTGTAAAAAATATGTTGGAATCGATAGCTTTTAAGGATTACAAATTCAGGGGACTTAGAGATATAATCCTGGGATCGATTAAATTTTATTAAAAAATTGGTTTTATTGGTGTTTATAGAAAACTGAGATATTGGAAATATGGTGGAAATTGAGTAATACTTAAAATTAAAATATTGATGACTTAACAGGGGTCAACAAACACATTGTACGAAGGAATGTAATTGATGTTTAAATATATTTTTGGAGAAAGCGATAAAGTATCATAAAGAGAGAATAGTACTGTTTAAAGATAAAGAGGTGAATATGAAGAACCCCAACAAGGGTGTGTGTGGGGGGGAGAAATAAGTACAAATTGGGAAAATAGTATTATATATATTGATATATAAAAGAATATATTATAATTATAATGAGCATATTAAGGTTAGAAGTTGGAAGATAAAAACTATGTATATGTAATTGTATTATTACTGTCAGCACTATGTAAAAAATGTATTGGCCCAATCATTACACTGTCCACAAAATATGTTGGTTGTTAAAAGAAAACTGCAAATAAAACATATACAAAAAAAGAAGAAGAGGGGCAGATTGGAGCAAATTCAGAAGGCGGCTATCAGGAAGGCTACCAGGACGTAAGGCAGCTGGATGGATTATAAGCCTTTTAATGAATGATTGAAGAACCCTGTCTATGTTTAGCTTGCATAAGACACAATCAAAGGGAGATACGATTGGGATCCTTGGTGAGTTTGCTTGTTTTCTTGTGGACGTTTCATTACCCAAACTAGGTAACATCATGTTAGTAGCTAGTAGCACTGATCATGCTACTTAGTTTGGGCAATGAAACGTCTGCAAGAAAACAAGCAAGCTCAGAGAGCACCAAGGACCCTTCATGTCAATCCTAAGCTACAAATAGTCTCCTTTATTGGGAGATATATGATCAGTCTTCAAATATCACAAAGAAGAGGAAGTGGACTTCTTTCTATTGCCCCAGAAAGCAGGACCTGAATAAATGGGTTGAAACTAAAAGGAAGTAGGTTCAGACTAGAAGTCAGGAGAAATTTCAAAACCGTATGAGCTTTCAACCAGAGAAATGGTTGCCACATAACATGGTAAATGTTGCTTCATTGAAAATCTTCAAACAGAAAGATTTGGCTGGTCATCAGAAATGTTCTAATGCAGGGGTGTCAAACTTGCGGTGTCATGGCGGCGTCACATGATGTATCGGGACTTTTTTTTCCCCTTCGCTAAACTGGGCAGGGCCAGCACATGATGCATCTGGCCCGCGGGCCGCAAGTTTGACAGCCCTGTTCTAATGGATCCTACACTAAGCAGACAATTGTAGTAAATCCATCCCAACTCTGATTCAGCTACACTGCTTAATCCTTCAAAAAAGCAATCAGATTAACCAGGTGCTACCATCTACCAGGGCACTGTGTAAAAACAACCAGATCATTCATTTGGTTTTTACTCATATCTTGACATGAACTGTGTTTCTCAAGTATTTAATGGGAAACAGCACAACAAATCATGGACTTCCATTTTAACTTGTGTCAAGTTGTTTGTTTACCTTTGGGAAATAAAAACCATATTCCCAAGTAACCAGGCAAGACATCTTTTGAAAACTAAGTGCCAGCACTATCTAGTACAAATTCATTATACCACAAATCAGGGAGTCAACTTATTCTCCAAAGCACCTGAAGATAGGACAAGAAGCAACGAATGGAAACTGATCAAGGAGAGAACCGACCTAAAACCAAGGAGGTTTCCTGACAGTTAGCACAATTAATCAGTGGAATGGTTTGCCACCAGAAGTTGTGAATGTTCCAACATTGAAAGTTTTTAAGAAGAGATTGGACAACCATTTGTCTGAAATTGTATAGGATTTCCTGCTTGAGCAGGGGGTTGCACTAAAAGACCTCCAAGGTCCCTTCCAACTGTGTTATTCTGTTAAATTAATAAGATAGCTACACATGTGGGTAGATTACTAAATCTTTTTGTGGTCTAGTGACTTTTGTGGCTTAGCTTTCACTTTTCATCATGTGCAAGTAACTGCCAATAGCACGCTACTCGGGTTCAGTGTAAATGTGCAATTATTTAATTCCACATTGCACTAAAATCTAGGGAGTGGGAAGGAGAATACAGACTGGCAATGATGGTGCACAGTTGGGACTTCCTCATGAAAGTGATGTACACTTACATGGACTGCACTGCAGTCAGTCACATTAATTCTTGATACAAAATCTGGAAGATAATGAGAACTGAAACTGGATAAGTTTCAAAGAAGAGTCATATGCTTAAAAGGGGAGTTACGATACAATCAGTCTAGCTTACAATCTGCCTACATAGAGATATTTAGAGATATTACACTCATACTTCATGTAGGCAAACAAATACTAAATATATACTGCAAGTGGAAATACTCGGATAATTGGGGAGGAGTAAGTTTGGAGAATTGATATACCCTAAAAATGTAAGCTGTAATGGATATTACCTTTCCCTCTTCTCAGGCTGTTTTCACATGAATAACTCCTGATATTAACAATCCAAAGGTACTAGCCAGGCCAATTATGCCATTAATATAGAGAAGGGTGATTACAATAAAGATCCAACTATTGGCCTCCCAAGAAACTACAGGTATAAGACTATATGATTCCCCTCAATAGCTAATTATCAAAGGGCAAGATCTTTGTTCTGATTCATCTCTGAAGAACCACTAAATCGAAGCAAAGGATGTACTAACTTCTACAAACCTGTTCAATATAGGCAACCCAATGAGAACAAGAAAAAAACTGATTTTCCCAGGATCCAAAATAACTTTGTATTGTTTAACCACATGCTTCTTTTATCACCCATCTGACCTTCCATTTATTTAGTTGTTGACTTAGAAGTTTGTTCTGAATTGCCCTTTACCCATTGATTTCCCAAAATGATTTTTTTTTCCCGTTTAATCATGTCGAATTCTTAGAAACTTCCTGGACAAATCCCCGTTTTCTTGGCAAGATTTAAGGAAAGGAATGTGTGTGGACCATTTGTTTCGTGACAGTTTCTAAGTTATTAGTTTTTAAAATCAGTAATTTTTTTTTGAAATGGGAACAACTTGATCAAAATCTGTCACACATTTTGAGACCATTAAAATCAAAAGTTTTTTTCAAAGTGGTTTACCATTGCCTGCTTCTTAGGGCTGAGAGAAAGGGGCTGGCCCAAAGTCACCCAGTTGGCTTTGTGCCTAAGGAAGGGCTAGACATCATGGTCTCCTGGCTTCTAGCTTGTTGCCTTAATCATTTCACCAAACTGGCTCTTCCCGAGTGATATATTAATGTAGCACATTTTATTATCCAATCACCATATTTCAGGCAGTTCATTCTCTGTGGATTACTGTTTTTAATTCTTTTTACTGTCTTAAATCCACTGAGGCTGCTTACCAAACCCCTCAAGTTTCTTTCCCTCATGTGCTTCCCCAACAGGGACTCCTCTTTTGCTAGACTTCAATCCCCATTTATTGTCAATCATGATGGTTAGGAATAATAAAAATTGTGTATTACAATTTTACCTCAAGGACAAAATCAGTAAAGGTTTTCTGCAATGTCAACCCATTTGTACAAACTTGATAACAGCAAAGTCTAACAGTATCATTGTAAACATTAATGAAATACTGGCCAGGGCAGGTACCTTCCATATTGATAATGACATTCCTCCAAGACCCAAACTTAAGTAAGAGACATATACTTTCATTATATTTGAACCAGTGTCTATCAGAATGCTACACTGTACAGAGTCGATCTTCCTTTAAGCTCTCACAGAAGAGAGATAGAGATGTTATATTACGTCATGTCCATAAAATTTTATATGGAAGGCGAGGGATATTTCCATTTTTTTTTTCAGAGTGTATATTCCATATGGAACCCAGTGGCATAATTAACGTCAATCTCATAGCTGGACATGTACTATATGTCATTTAAAAATATATAGTGTACTTTCTTGCAACAGGTTGGGCCATCTTCTGGTGTCTGAGGATTGGAGGTAACTGTGAAGTGCCGGAGAAATCAGGAGATCCAGTTCAAATGAGTATAAAGATTTATTGCATGCCTAAGCTAATAGTTAATAGTTCAGAATCTGAACTATTAACAGTCCAAGCAAATTGGCAATAGGTAAGAGTCAGAGGAATTCAGAGTGAGCTGCACTTAGATCTCCAATGGGCACAAAGAGATTCATGACTAATGACGCATTTGGGCTCAGCCTGGTCATCTCCTACATTGTATGTCTGATAAGGCCCAGCAAAAATGCAATGGTTCCAAAAAGAAAATGATCCTATTCCATTTTGCAAAGCTAATACTTTTCATTTTTTATTTCAACTATTGGGTGGATGTTTTTTTTTTTTAATGTAAAACTTATTTTAGCATTAATGACACGTTGGCCATTTGTTTTAACAGGATAGAAATGCTACCTTTGGAAATCACATCAAAAGTACGAAAAAGCGGGGGGGGGAGGGCATTCTGAAGTCACACATCCATTTCCATTCTCCCCCCCCCCCCATATCCTAGAATCCAGTAACACGCTGAACCTATCAGGAAATCCATGATGGGTTCCAGACTTTGAAGATGGTGAGCATGCCAACTACGGGAACAACACATCCCAGCAAATGCCACAAGAAACAGAAGAGGCAATGGGTGTTGGAGCTTTGTGAAATGGGGATTTATTTTGCAATCTACATGTATTATGATCAGAAGCAATGTTAAAAATTAAAATTCTGCTCCAGGCAGAATGAGGGCTGCTTAAGCAATTTAACCAGGCTTTGGAGTTTGATGGGAACTCAACACTGACTCCGCATGACTGTGTCCTCTTAAGAGAAAACAGAAGAGAGAGCACCGTAAACCAGAATAATTAAATTTTGGGCCAGGGTTGTTGATAGAAATGACAACCAAACTTTTTGTCGGGCTGAATATTAATACTCATAAGAAAAGCAAGAGAATGCAGCTGTTGGAAACATTGGACGTGTCCAATGTGATACTCTTGGCCCTGCAGGTGCCTTCTCACTTCTTTCTATATGCTCTTTAACAAAAATTGTGGGAATATTGGAACTGGGATTAAAAGCCTGTGGACGACAGCATCTAAATGACCAGAGATTAAAGTTCATAGAAATCTTTTATGCAGCAACTGTCGGTTTCCTCTGAAATACAGCCACAGTGTCCTCACAAAGAAATTATTTATCTACTCCATTAGAGGGGTCAGTGATATTCTCAAAATACCCTTAGAAATGTCCTAAGGATTACCGAGATACACATTATGCTTAATTCATGCTCAATAGTGAGTTTGGAAAAATGAAAAATACGCTATACAATTTTTCATGGCAGGGTGTGCTGCAGTTTTTTGAAATAAGAAAACATTGATTCACAAGTGATTTTTTCCCCCTTGAAAATCCCATTTCCTTCTATAATTACCTCTCTTAGGAACAATAATGCATTCATCATCATCATCATCAAATTAAGACTCCAAGACTTCAAATGCCCAATTTTCTCCACAGCCTGCTTTTCCATCTAGTTTAACTTATACATGTACTAGATGTCCTGTAATTTATTTATTTTTTTTTGTCTTCTTGTTTATCTCCCCACGCTGCAGCTTTCAAATATTCCTTTTCCATCAGCGTTGAAGCTCAGGGCAGCTCCCAATCACAGGAATGATTAGAAACATGTCTAATAAAATACTCCAACCTCTGTTTGTGTCAAATCATTTTGAGTAGGGAAATCTGCCCATTTGTCTCTCTTGGATGTTGAAATGAATCTGGCTTAGGGAATGCTGCAAGTATTTACTCAAGTCATTAGGTCTTAAAAGAAAAGTAATCACTCTGAGATGATGCTTCTAATATCTCTCCAGGGTTCCATGTTCTTACAACTGTGCCACCCAGTGGCGAAACACAGCTACAATATCAAAATGATACGTACAATCCACCTTCCCCTTAAGCTCTCAGAGAGATGCAGATGTTACGTTAGGTCATATCCCCATTTACGAAGTGTTATTGTACTTCCCACCTCCATATTTGGAAAGGAGTTACATACAGTGTATATACCCTCTGTGATGTATTCTTCTATTCAAGAATTAAACCTAGGGTGCACCTAGGTACACCCACATTATACCAATCCTCTGCGAGCTGCACTGGCTTCCTATTGGTCTCCGGGCACAATTCAAGGTGTTGGGAGGGCCAGGTTATCTTCGAGACCGCCTTCTACCACATAGCTCCCAGCGACCAGTAAGATCCCACAGAGTTGGTCTCCTCCAGGTCCCGTCAGCTAAACAGTGCCGGCTGGCGGGCCCGCGGGGGAGGGCCTTCTCTGTGGCTGCCCCGGCCCTCTGGAACCAGTTACCTCCTGAGATCCGGACCACCCCCACCCTATTGGCCTTCCAGAAAGCTGTGAAGACCTGGCTTTTCCGGCAGGCCTGAGGCCGCTGATCTCAATGTTACAATCTGTGAGATCTGGCCACGAATGGTGTGTATGGCTTTTTAAATCGTTTTTTAATATTTATATTGTTTTAATGTTTTTATACTTCTGTTGTAAGCCGCCCAGAGTCCCTTGGGAGTTGGGTGGCATAAAAATGCAACAAATAAATAAATAAATAATAAATAAAAGATCTTCCCCCTTTATGCACTTGCACTAGCAAGGTAACTATTTGCACTAAGCGTGGGCAAATATGAAGGGAGAAAAACAATTTAGCTTATTATTAAATACAAATCTTTGGAGGGGGACAAAGTAACTCATTAGGAGAAAGAGCAAGTATAACAAGTATGAGTTCATTGGGACTATTCTGGTTTTTTTTTTTTTTTTTTTCTTTTTTAAAATAATTTTTGCTTTTGAAAAATAATCCCAACTGAAAATACACAAAAGCGTATTAGACTCCCAAATGCACAAAAAGATAATTGTTTTGCAACTTCCAAAGGTACGATTTTCTTTTTAAATATAACCTTTTATTGCGTAGATCGTTTGATACAGAACAGCATTATTTTCATCACTTTGAATCTGGAAGTAACATACAACTGAATGAGAAGAATAGAAGTACCCAAAGAAATAGTGTGATTCTCTGTTCATGTGGCATAAATCAGTCTTGTACACAACTTGTAGCAGCAGTTTTTAAACGTTCCCTTTCGAAAATATATATATATCTATATTTCTATATATAAATTGTACACACTAATTATCTCCTTGCACGGGCTGAAACTTTTAGAATTAAAACATCCGTCTTAAGTGAAGAAAGAATGGTGAAGAGAGAGAAATGCTCCCCCCACCCCATCTCATCAATACTAACCAAACTTGCATTACCAGAAGGAAGAATCCTCAATGGATAAGTTACCTCCTCAAAACCATGATAGTGTCACCTTGGGCTGAAGGGTACAGAGGTAAGGGATTTATCACTTCATGCAAGCTCATTGCCCTGACTTCCTTCCTGGATCTTTTCACCGACTTAATGGCTTTGAGAAACCAGAGGATTTAAGGCAGTGTCGGCTGGCTCTACTCTTAATTATTTCACAATTCAACCATCCGACCAACACAGCAGGCAACAACACGCAGGTTCATCCTGGGACTTGGAGGTACTCCAACAGCGACTATAGCGTTGATGCGAAAATTGAGGATCAGGTTGTAGAAAGAAAACAACAACTAAAAATCATGGGGAAGCTGGAATTAAACCATCAAGAGAGCTAGCTCTACATCAGTAGTGCTGTTATTGCTGCACGTATCAGGTCTATTTTTATTCTTGGTTCTTTTTATACTTTCACAGTCAAGTGCTTATTGTAGTGATTGAATTTTCACCAATAGCTCCTTTACAAGTCCAACAAGAGATTTTCAGATTAAAAAAAAAAAAAAAGACAAGAGAGAGGAAAAGGAAAGAAAAAGAAAAAACAAAAAAAAACAAAAAAAAGAACCAGAACAAAAAAAAAAAAAAAAAAAAAAATAAAAAGCCCTGAGAGAGGAAAGGGGAGGGAGAAGAAAAATCATGAAGATGCAGAGAAATGAACTAGCTCAACATGCAAACTAAGCCTAAGATTCACCCATAGTTTAAACACATTATAAAGTTCACAGTTTTAATATAGGGGGGATTGTGAATGTGAGGAGAGGAAACAACAAAAGGGAACACATTTTTTTTCTTCCATCAAATGCAACTAATAAAAACACCAGTAAAATGTGGCAAGATTTTATAATATACTACGATATACATAAAGACTAAATAAAGCTTTAAATCAATAGTGATTATTGCTAGCAGATGTCCCGGCAGGGTGCTGGGATATTATTTGCTACATTATTTCTGCAGCATAAAGTTTTGTTCAGATCTGTCAGACTTGCACCCCTCCCCAAACAAAGGCCAAGAGATTAAACAGGTCTGCAGAATGACCCATTCAGTCTGAGGGCAGTTCTGACACTCCCGATTTAGCTAATGGCTTCTCCCCCACAATATTGCGCAGTTTAGTGTGGGGAGCTGCAAAAAGAAAATACCCCTCAAATTAATAACAAAATATTCCCAAATAACAATTATAATAATTATAATAATTATAATAATAATATAATAGCAATTTATATTAAGGGATGCTGAAATTGACTTTGATGGAAAGCATCATTTAGCAAATGATTTTATATTCTAAAAGAAACAACTGGTATTTATTTTTAATAATCCAGAGGATTGGTTTCAAAAATGTTTTATACACCCTCTACAACAATGAAATCTGTGCTTCATATTCTGTATGAAATACTATCGCCCCAAAATGATCTCTTTGCTCTTTCTCTGCAGTTTGAGTTGAATCTCTAAAAAAATAACGAACATGAAATAGATTGGTATAATACTCCCAATTTTGACCGAGAATTCAGTATATATTACTTTATTTCTATGCAACATCAACTTGTTTCTAATTTGCTTTCAGTGCTATTTGCACGGAGTATCACTTTAGGGCAAGGTGGATCAAATTTAGTTTTCCAGAACTTGTTAAATTAATGTTCCAAGTTACAACAGCCACTGATTAAGAATGCTGGGTGTTTTTAAACCAGTCAATTTAGAACTCCACTGTTTTTTCCACCCTGGATTAACAATTTTAAGTTAGAGGGCAGGAAAATAATAATAATAATAATATGAACAAGAGAGGTTCAATGTGAAAGAACAACAGAAAAAAAATCCCAGAAATACTATGCCTTTAGTTTGCCCTATTATATATATATGCCCCACAACTAAGTAAATGGTCATTCCTGACCCACAACTCAGTCTGAATCAGAATATGTGGGCCCCAGGCAAATTTCACCAGACTCCGTATGCAGGGTTTCTTATAAAAAGAGCATCAGTCACACACAGACATATTGTCTCTTGCCAAAGGCTCCTTGAAGAGAAAAGATATTGCTTTGAGAACTGGGTTCACAACCATGTAGAACTGGAAAATAATTGTAAATTTCCTCCATCTTTAAGATGAGGGTACAGAATTAGGATAGTCACCCCAAAAGACAAGCTTTTTTCACACTGGACACAGAACTAGCCACATAGCATCCTCTAGGTCACGCATTAGGAGCAACAGAACTACAAGTGAAATTGTCAGCTGTCTTGTTCACATCCAATTCTGCATTTGTTATCTTTAAAATTGAAATACAGGAATGTAGCAATGCAGCCATATTTGCACACATACATACAAGTCATACATACATGGAGAGGGCAATCCCACTGAAATTCATTATTTTTTTCCCTCTCAAGACAAATGGGCCACACATCAAAGTAGTAGAAAATGAACCTTACAACCTAACACACCAGCTTAACTGGGTCAGTGGATCAGTCTTAATGTTGAAGGACTTGCCTTATCTCCTGTTGCCAGCAACAGGAATGTATAGTCCATTCCCAATTCAGAACAGAGTTAAACATTTGGGAAAACCTCTAGAAACCTTGGGGAATAAGTATTTTTGTCCATCTGGAAATTTTATTGCCAGTAGTAGACTATTTCCTTGCTTTAAAGCACATTAAGGTAGTAAGATCACTTAAGGCTTCAAAAGTTTTCACTTTTCTCTATTGTTTCTGGAAGACTAAATCACCTTAGTTATATATATATAACTAAGCAACTACCGCAACTACTGCAAATTCCAACCTATGCCACGGCATTTGCAGTGCCCTTTCGCATGAAATCTGGATAGCCTTCTTCAAACTCATTTATCTTCACGCCAGCCTGCCATTAATTCGACTCCTCTTTTATTGACTTACACTGAACCCCCTTATCTGCTGAGGTTCATTTGACACAATCGTTCATGAGAAATTGAAGGCATATATATGATTGGATGGGAAAACAGAAGTGGACACACAGTAGCAACTTACATATGCTACATGCATTCAATTGGGTGTGTGTGGGGGGGGGGAGGGGAAGACATAGGAACAACCCTCTGTGGCATGAACTTTCAATTCCAGCAAGGACTCTTGTTTTCCTGAATTCATTTATCAGACATACACTTCTTCCCTATGTATCATCAGTATGAACACAGAGGAATTGGGGAAAGACCACTGCTTTAGTATTCACTCTTTCTATTCCCTCCATGTAAATTTATGCTATGTCCACCTGGATTGAATTGTGAACGGGGCCTTTCACTGTTTTCCATTTGATGCTAAGAGGTTTCTATGAATATATATTAAAAGAGCGTCAAACCCAAAAGAAGAAACGTCAGTGAAAGATTAGGCAAAAATATCTAAGCAGGCAATCCAAGCTGTGTTGTAGATCTCCGTGGACAAATATTGTCCATTGGTTTCTGCAGAATGCAGAGATTAGCAAACTAACAACTTTTATAAAATATTAAAACAATAATATATTGAAACACAAATCAAACATTTATATATATATATATATACACACACACACAAACTGTATGCATATATATGTGTATCTATACACACACATACATATATAAACATAAACAGTGGGCGCATATTTCCATAGGTTTTTTTAAGTCACTATGCCACCCTTTCTGTATACTCTTTAAGTCCACAATGGTCAGAAAGGGCCTTATACAAAATGACAGTAGCTAGAATGCCATCACTGATCATGTGAAGAGGAGGAGGAGAAGGAGAAATAGAAGAAATAATGAAGATAACAGTAATTGTGGCTTCCTGCTTTTAGCTTGAACCAAGCTTGAAAATCTTAATTTATATTAATATGTTGTTTAACTCTCCCTCATGTGATTAAAAAAAAGTCTGAAAAGACAAACCAAAAACAAGTTAACCTTTTATATCTACTTCTTCTGCTTGGGATTTTTTAAATTTTCTTCCAGTTATTGGCTGCAGTTTTTTAGGGCTTTCCTTGCACCACTGACCCCACCTTGTTTCCAGCTCAGAGAATACACAAAAGCGGCTATCACAGATATACAAGAACAAACTCACACACCCGAATTTTTTTTAAAAAGTAACATTAATGCTTAAATGAAAAAGGTCCTCTCCAAATAATTAAAATATTTTTTTTAAAAAAAAATCATCTAATTTGCTTTAAAAAATATCTACGATACCAAAAAAAACCTAATAAAGTAGTAAGGCACTCAGACCAGTATATAATTGTAGTCTTTTGCATTATTTATACTGAAGGGTTTATGGCACTGAATCCAGACTGCCATACATCCTCCCCGATCCCATCCACCCATCGCCCACTCCTGGGTCACCACAGCAGGTTGACACAGCAGCAAAGGAAAGCTTGCTCTGTCAACTTCAATCCTGTGTCCTGGTTCAGGTTGCTGGGGTGCCGCTGAAGCCATAGCTGTCATTCAACTTCCAAGAGCTGAGGCGCATTCTCTGCAGAGGCGTGGATATGACTCATGGAGGATTTCTTGTTCTGGATCTCCAGCAAGTCCTGAATGAAGTCAGAGGAGCTCTCCCGATCGGCCTTTCCTCGAGACTCCTGCTCTTTCGCTGTCGATTTCGGCACATTCTTGCTTGGCTCGGCAAGGCCTAAACCTGAGGCTTTCCCAGCTGGCTTATCTTCCTTACAAGAGTAATCCTTGGTGGCATTGGCCATGCTTTCTCTGCGGCTCCTGGTCACTGGAGAATGGCTTCCAGGCCCCACAAGAGCATCGCCCTCATTTTCCGAGATGGGGTTTGTGCTGCTGGGGAGAGACTCGTTCTCACTGTCTTCTTCCCCTCGTGAACGGGTGTCCTCTCTATCACTGTCCTTCTCATGATTCTTGGCACTTTTTACCTTCTGATGGATGCGCTGATGACGAACCAGGCTGTGTTTCAAAGTAAAGGTCCGTTCGCAGGTTTGACATTTGTATGGTCGCTCCCCTGGGAGCAAGGGAAAAAGAGACAAAAATCAAAGGTCAGACATTCCTTCATCCCTGAGAGGGTCCTTTCTTTCTTGCTTGGGATGACCAGTAACAGATCCTCTTTAACGTGTACAGAATTAGCAAGGCTGACAAGGGGCAAAGTAGAAATGTCTACCATGAACACTGGGGCAATATCATGATTTTTAATCCATTTCCCCTAAGGAATACTTAAATGGCCATCTTTTACCCAACTAACTCTAACCTGACAATTACATCATATGAACCCACACTGTAATTTAAGTAGTAGAAATCCCACCATTACCATAATTTTTGTCTTATTTTTAACAGCGAAAGCAACATGGTGCATTTTAAATGTTTTCAATTACAGCTATCACAATCCTTTTCACATAAAAATTCCAAAATGGCTTTATCCTTGGCCAGATTCAACCTCCTCCCAACAGCAGTTATTGAAGGAAGATACTATAAGGTGCCCTTTGAACAGACACTGTGTCCATACGGTAGACAAATAATTGAAACAATGGAACATGCAGAGGCTCATAGCAATAGCACTTACACTTATAAACTGCTTCACAGTGCTTTACAGAGTCAGCATTTTGCCCCCAACAATCTGGGTCCTCATTTTACCAACCTCAGAAGGATGGAAGGCTGAGTCAACCCTTGAGCCGGTGAGTATCAAACTCCTGGCAGTGAGCAGAATTAGCCTGCAATACTCCATTCTAACCACTGCGCCACCATGGCTCCTCATCAGGAATTAGTATTTCCATTCTTTACTAAACATCAAGATCTTCAGAAGCTGGATGACTACTTCAAAAAATAGATTGTTTCGTTACAATCCTTTCAAATACAGGGTTGCTGAGGATAGGAGCTGAAGTCCCTTGACAATGCTGCTAGGAGAAAGATTTGTGCATTTGTCCCTACTGATAGGAACAGGGGGGGGAAATGCTCTGCTCCTCTCAATTGAATAGCACACTTTACTTTTATAAATGTCTATCTAATCATGTCTATATACAAAACTCTGCATTTTGTTGTGGTTTTTTAAAAATAATCCAGATAGATAGATAGATAGATAGATAGATAGATAGATAGATAGATAGATAGATAGATAGATAGATAGATAGATAGATAGATAGATAGATAGATAGATAGATAGATAGATAGATAGATAGATAGGATGGATGATAGGTAGGTAGGTAGGTAGGTAGGTAGGTAGGTAGGTAGGTAGGTAGGTAGGTAGATAGATAGATAGATAGATAGATAGATAGATAGATAGATAGATAGATAAGATAGATGATAGATAGATAGATAGATAGATAGATAGATAGATAGATAGATAGATAGATAAGATAGATGATAGATATAGATATATAGATTAGATAGATAGATAGATAGATAGATAGATAGATAGATAGATAGATAGATAGATAGATAGATAGATAGATAGATAGATAGATAG
>QLTV01000804.1:5934104-5973490 GCA_003457575.1 Thermophis baileyi
TTGTTACATTCCTTTCAAATACAGGGTTGCTGAGGATAGGAGCTGAAGTCCCTTGACAATGCTGCTAGGAGAAAGATTTGTGCATTTGTCCCTACTGATAGGAACAGGGGGGGGAAATGCTCTGCTCCTCTCAATTGAATAGCACACTTTACTTTTATAAATGTCTATCTAATCATGTCTATATACAAAACTCTGCATTTTGTTGTGGTTTTTTAAAAATAATCCAGATAGATAGATAGATAGATAGATAGATAGATAGATAGATAGATAGATAGATAGATAGATAGATAGATAGATAGATAGATAGATAGATAGATACTGACTGACTCTACTGAATACATAGGAGACTGGAAAATTAGCTTATAAGGAAAGATAAGGGCTTCATAGAGGGAAAAATGTAGAGTTTCCATTATCTTCGCCTCAGTTGGCTTTCCTTTTTTTTTTTTAAAGGGAAGTAAGAATGAAGCACTCCACTTTATCAAAGGAGTAAAGTATTTGGTCTTCAATGGTAGATTGCAAAGGAAGTGCCACTTCATGAGTTGTTACAACTGGTTTCCATTTTTCCCTAGATTCACCTTAAGTTTTATCTTTTTACTTTTTTAAGAGAGTCTCTTGAGGCTGCAAAGAAAAATGCCTTGTTATCATAGCTACCTGAATTTCACTAGATTTGACTTAAACTTTCTACAGAATCTATGTTAGCTTAAAAGATGGGCAACTATCATACCTCATACAGTTTATCCTTCATTTTTAAGCAACATGCCAAATCATTACAACGTGGGAGAGACGAACCCCATTTTTAAATCATCTTTACAAAATCTTTGCTGTTCCAGACAGATCAATGAGTGACTAATGACCGAAGACATATTTGCAGAAAAATAACTTCTTTTGCTAAGTTTAATTCCGAGTGGAATGGATAGAAAAAGACTGAAATGCAGGCTGTCGTCTTTCAAAAAACCCACAGCTACCTATTGCAAGAGCTCTTGCTTAATTCAGAGTCAGTGTGATTAGATTGCTAAACTGGGGAACTCCCTGAATGACTGCCAGACTGAAGCGTAGGAAATTTAGTAAGTGACCTTGGATAATCACTATCTCTTGGGCCAATCATCACCTCCACGTCTAGCCTGGATCACTGGTAGTTGAGAAGATTAGAGAATTTTGTCTTCCTTAAAACAGAGAAGGAAAATCCATCATGGCTCATGAGCTTAATCTTACCTAACAGAGCTTTAAACAAGGCCCCTCTCTGCCAAGATTGCCAATGACACATTTCCAGGCAGCTAAGCTACAGCACCTGCAAGGGTGGCTTATCTTGGCTTCCTGCTGCCTTCAGCAAAGAGCCAAGATTGGGCATGACCACTCATGCAAGCGTTCAAAAGCACCCGTATATTCAACCCAACAATTGAAGGCATGAGAAATCTGAAGACACTTTAAGCAAAGCAAAGACGGCAATATTGTCTCTCTGCTCTATTCCTTTTCTGTTATCTTGAATGTGTGTGACAAATCAGGTAGATGGGCTGTATATTAATTAACCCAGAGAAAGTAAATACAGGCAGTTCTCGACTTACAACAGTTCATTTAGTGACAGTTCAAAGTTACAACGGCACTGAAAAAAGTGACTTATGACCGTTTTTCACATTTATGACCGTTGCAGCATCCCCATGGTCACATGATCAAAATTCTGATACTTTGCAACTGGTTCGTACTTACGACGGTTGCAGTGTCCCTGAGTCATGTGATCAGTTTTTGTGACCTTTTGACAAGTAAAGTCAATGGGGAAGCCAGATTCACTTAACCACTGTGTTACTAACTTAACAACTGCAGTGATTCACTTAACAACTGTGGCAAGAAAGGTCGTAAAATGGGGAAAAACTCACTTAACAAATGTTTCACTTAGCAACATAAATTTGGGGCTCAATTGTGATTGTAAGATGAAAACTACCTGTATTTGGGATTTTGTCAGGCCAGAAGCTTTTCTCTCCCATATTTTGTGGCCTTCAATTCCAACTGAGCTCCCATCATTTGACATGGAATCTCACACCGAGTGGTTTTGTACAAAACCGCAAATCTCTTGAAATACAGACAAAACTTGCTAATAAATACTGAAGTTCTGAGGGGAAATCAAACAGGCTGCAAAGTAAAGGTTGAGGTAAACTATACCTATAGTAGAATATGCATCTAACTTATATGTCCTACTGTTCAAGGTACTAAGAATTTATGCAGGATCCTAACCTAAGTTTGCAAAAGTGGGCTCAACATGATTTCATGCTAAAATAAGTGTTTTGGAAAGTTGCCACTTTCCTTCTTTATGTTGCTCCAAATATTTCAAACTGCACAGGGCCGGAAACCTGAAGTTAGTTCTACATATTACTCAGTGCGCAAGGAAAATCAAACACTTAAAATAACAGGTTTTGCCTTATGCAGAATCTGACAGTCCCACCTACTGCAGTTCAGCAATGGGTTTCCTCAGTTTAACTAAACATCTTATGGATTCTATCTGGAAACTCTGAATATATTCTATCACAGAGTAATTATATTACTGCAAATAATCCTCAGGGGCCCCCATGTACCTGTGTGAGATCTCATATGCCGAGTCAAATCTTGTAGAGACCAAAATCTCTTGTTACACACTGTACAGACTTTCTTCCTTTTGTCTGCTTTGGATTCACTCTTAGTGCCCGTACCAGGCTTTGGCTTCCGGTCTTCATCGCTCTTTTCAGAAGATTTTCTTTCCGTGCTCTCTCCCTCGGAGATGCTTTCACTCTCCTCATTTTCCCTTCCTGTTGCCTCACCATCTGTGGGAGACTCAACACCCTTAATGTCCTTTCCAGGCTCTTCCTGTTCAAGAGATGGGTCCTCTTGCATGACAGGGAGGTGGGCTTGTTCTCCACTTTGAACATGTTTACTTTCATCCTCACTGCTCTTTTCATCTTTCCTGTCGTCATGTGCATGGGCTTTTTTGTGCCGGCTAAGAGTACCAGCAAATTTGAAGGATTTTCCACATGTATCACAGGTGTGTTTATTTTCAGACTGAGCCCCGTTGCCTGGGTTTTGATCATTCTCGGCCAGCTTGAATTCCATGAACTTGCTAGCAAAATTGAGGTCCAGGCTTCTGTTGCTGACTGAATCTTCTTCTGGCTCGTCTTCCCCCTCACTTAATTTCCGTTGTGCAGCCTCCTCGCCTTGGGATAAATCCATCTTCTCTTCTTTGGGACTGCACTCAGGTTCTTCTAGAAACCCGGTTGCTTCCTCTAGGTGCTCTCTCCCCCCAGAGGTCAAGTCGAGTGCTTCATTTCCTGCACTTGTATTTTCTTGATCAGACTGACTATCTGCAAGAGAGAACAGAGAAATATTGACTTCTTCAACACTCAAGGAAGCCCCATCAACATCAACTTTCTGTAATGCCATTATCAACTATGTTTATCTGTTCTCTAGTTTTGCATGTAGGACATTCAGCAATATATAACAACAATATTCTTAGATTCCAAATTCAATACTGCTGTGGACAATTGTGTGATGACAAATATCTCAGCTTAATTAAAAAATGTGTATGAATGCTTGAGCCCTCTGCAGAAATTTCATCATGTGCAATACTTCATATGCTATGACATTCTGAGAAAATTAATAAATCCAAATGTGTTTTTCCTCAGCGACATGATAGAAATGTGAAAACAATGGCGCAAGCTATTTAATTAATGGGATCAGGCTCAAATAAATTCTAGTTCCAAATAGTTAAATTGTTGTTGATTTATCTGTGGATACCAAGGAGAAAAAAGCTGAATATCTGAATATACTATTAGCAAAGTTACTGGAATTTTGACGAACTTTTTGTCATGTTCATGAACTATTTCCTTTAATCTAATGGAAGGAAGCATGCACAACAAACAGTATTCTGCAAAGTTTTGATTGAAAAGCTGGACTATTTATGGGCATATTCATCAACATCTGACTGAAGGTCCTTGAATTAATCAGTGACTTTCACTAGAGGCTTCTGAATCAAATTTCAGTCCATGGAAACCATGATGCAGGCACCCTTTTAGCATTCCTCTGTCCTCTGAACTACATCAGGGAGACTATTTTTAGAATTGGTGCTCCTTCCCTATCCTTACAAGCTAATCCAATATTCCTTCTGGTACTCCCAAAGAGAGACACATAGCAACATCATTATATCTCTTCCAAAATCCCAAGGATTATATATTTACCTTATTTTTCGGACTATAAGACACACCGGTGTATAAGACGCACCAAGATTTCAAAGAGGTAAGTAAGGCAAAAATGCCCCCGTTTTTGCAAAAAACGGCCCATTTTTCACCCATTTTTCACCCATTTTTCATAAAAACGGGGGCGTTTTGGCCCTCCCCCCGCCCCCAGGAGCACTCTGCAGACCTCCCAAACCCTTTGCACACCTCGTTTTTGTGAAAAACGGGCCTTTTTTGCCCATTTTTCATAAAAATGGGGACGTTTTTGCCCTCCCCCAGCAGCACTCTGCAGACCTCCCAAACCCTCTGTGCACCCCGTTTTTGTGAAAAATGGGCCTTTTGCCCGTTTTTTGCAAAAACGAGGGTGTTTTTGCCCTCCTCCAGCCCCCAGGAGCACTCTGCAGACCTTCCAAACCCTCTGCGCACCTGTTTTCGCGTGGGGCGGGGCTTCGGGAGGCCAAAATTGGCTGTATTCGGTGTATAAGACGCACCAACATTTCCACTCTCTTTTAGGGGAGGGAAAAGTGCGTCTTATACTCCAAAAAATACGGTAGTTTTTCTAAACAAAGTCATCCTTTTAAATATTTCACTTTTGGGGGAAGGAAGATAAGGGGCAAAGAAGCTTAGTCAGAATGGAGAGTCAGTATGGTAGTTAGTTCTCGACTTAGAACAGTTTGTTTAGTGACCATTCAAAGTTACAACAGCAATGAAAAAAGTGAGACTTATGATCGTTTTTCACATTTATGACCATTGCAGCATCCCTGTGGTCACATGAACAAAATTTCAGATGCTTTGCAACTGACTCATATTTATGACTGTTGCAGTCTACCGAGGTCACGTGATCCCCTTTTGCGACCTTCTGACAAGCAAAGTCAATGGGGCAGTCAGATTCACTTAACAACCATGTTACTAACTTAACAACGGCAGTGATTCACTTAACAACTATGGCAAGCAAGCCATAAAATGGGGCAAAATTCATTTAATTGTCTCGCTTAGCCACATAAATTTTGGTTTCAATTGTGGTCGTAAGTCGAGGACTACCTGTATGGTGTAGTGGTTTAAGTAGTTAGACCAGGGTTGGGAAAAGGCAGGCTGAAGTCCACTGTCAGCCTTGCAAATGCACTGGGTGACCTATGGCTAGTCACTCTCTCTCTCAGACCGACCTACTTCACAGGGTTGTTGGGAAAAACTGAAGGAGGAAGTGCTATTTATGTCACCCTGACTTTGTGAAGGAAAGATGGGATACAAACCTAGCCAATTAACCATTTCCTTTTTATCTTTAGCACACTTCATCAGGCTGGATATAAAGACTAGAGGAATGATGAATGGAACAAAAGAATACCTACTTTTGATGTACAAAATGAGCACACTGTTTTGTAACTTTCTGGTTGTTTCTAATAAAGTTCTAGCTAGTGGATTTTTTTCTTCACCAATTCTCACCTCCCCACCCCCCAAACTTTAGCTGATGTTGCAGCATAATAGGCTATGTAATCCTGATTAGATTTGGTGTTGATAGCCATTATGTTTTTTAGAATGCCTTCTATACGTTACAAGAACGAACAGTCTCTAGATAAAAAGTCTAAACCCTTGAGTTTTTTGAAAGCTCAATAGCGGCTTAGAAATTAAAGGGATGTCGGAATGCTGATAAAATAATGTTTTAGATCCTTTTTGTGCTGATTCATCGAGTCTGCATTTGTGAATGACAACAGGACAACCTTGAAAGACCAGACAAAGACAGGCCAGAAATCAAGAGGCTATACACACAGTTTTAAACACATAAAAAATAAAATGCAGGCATTTCAAATTTCAAAACAAAGGGGGGGGGGAGAAACTAGGCTACGGAAATAAAACAGTATCATTGGCTACAGATAAAACTCTATATAACAGAATACCTGATCTGAAAATTCGTATGTTCTTAACAAAGTATCAGCAATAAAACCGTAGTTGATTGATGGAGGAAAGAGCCTATGTTTGAAACCTTTATTCAAGTAACCTGTGGGCAGGCATTTAAGCATGTTTTGTCTTTGCAATGGGAATGGGATAGGGATGAGGGTGCTGCAACTCCTCCTTGAAGCTAGCATTTGATAGCTTGCTCAAAATTTCCCAGCATCCCCAAATGTCCTCACCCTTAAGGACTATCTGCAGAAGAAACTCCATAATTGCGCAAATGCTCTTCGGCAGTTCAATATAGCTTTCTTCTCCAGACTGAAAAATAACTTTTCGCACTATTTCTTGGGAGTGAAAATATGTATATACATATGTATGTATGTATGTATGTATGTATGTATGTATGTATGTATGTATGTATGTATGTATGTATGTTTTATCCCACTTTTATGACTTTATAAGTAACCCAAGGCAGCAAACATACACAATACTCTTTCCTCTTCCTAATTTCCATACAACTCCTCCTCTGTGAGGTAGGTTGGGTTGAAAGAGAGTGCGCGGCTGCAAGTCAACCAACTGGCTTTCACATCTAAGGCAGGACTACAACTTACAGTCTCTTGGTTTCAAAGCTGTTGCCTTAACCACTACACCAAACTGGCTCTCTATATGGCACTGCGCTGCACTGATGAAAAGATTACACTCTAATAAATAGTATCAAGAGCCAAGAATCCATCTTGCAAAATGAAGGGCAGTTAAGTCCCCAAAAAGCTTTTCAATTTATAAACCAGCCAGTGTTGATTAACTGAATCTCTCAGTTCTTTTCAATAGAAAGAGTGCTTGACACCTTAAAACGAAAGCTTTGTATACATCTCGCAGGCCAAAGCAACAAAAAACTCGAAAAGCCTTATTTAATAAATGAGATTTTAAAAACTAGATTTGGTTACTAAGAAGTTGAAGCCCTTACTCCCATTTGTCTGCCCATTAAAGTGTGATTTTAATATATCATTTCAGATATGGATTCTATTATTTCTCAATTTTTGAATAACATTTTCCAGGTTTCCTTAATTCCTCCCTCATTAAGGATGTTTTGAGATTACAGATGTTTTGATTTTACAGAGTTTCAGCCAGACTGGTAGACAGAAAATAGATTGAGGTCTACTAGCAGATCTGAGTGATTTTCAGTAATGTACAACTATGTATCATTAAGAGCAATAACTTCTACCTAAATTAGAATGTTGAAACAAATAAAGTTTGGCTAATCAGATATTAAATTTTAGCACCAAAGTCTATTATTTAAGGGGGCTCAGAGCCATCCCCCTGCTTTGCACTACTGATTCCAGTTCATAGATTTGGGGGGTTCTAGTTAAAAAGACAAATCCAAAAAATCCATCTTGGCCCCAGACAACTAAGTAATGTAAGACCAAACAAAAATATAGCACATCTGCCTTCTCGCTCCCCAACCACTCCCAGAGCCATATTTTATCTTTTCATGGGAAAACCCCCACATCCATGATTGCTTGGGTTAGTAGAACCAAAACATAAATATTGTACCAAATTTGTATGTGGAAATGACAACTTCGGTAAACCATTTCCTGGGAGCTGTAACCTACACCACAATAGTATGGCACGATTAAACATTATGCACCAAACTTAAGGGGAAGTTTATATATACAGTCACCAGACTTTAAGGTATCTTCCTAATCCAATTATCTTTTGTATGTTCTAAGCATTTTGCAGGTTGCCATGGACTGCTGACCTCATAAATCTGCAGCTAGACTCCCTAATACTCCTCGCTTCATAATCATGTGCACTTTAGCCCGTTTTTCTTTTTCTTTTCTTTTTTACGATGACTTGAGGAAAACCCCGCCCTGATCTTTCACAGAGACCTTATAAATAGATGCCCATTGTGTTGTCCTCCCTTCAGTAAGCACAGAGAATCACATGAAATACTGCTATTAGTAAAAAGAATAGATGGCAATTTAGAAATTCTGTCGGACTGGGAAGCAAAGTTTAAACCCTGTTCTTCGTACAGGTAACTGTTCTTGGGTGGGGTGGAAACAGCAATTCGTTATTTAAAACTGTAAAGGCCAAGTTTCGAACCAAGTGGAGATTCTCAAGCACAACATACAGGCCTTAACTGAAATGCCTGCGTGTTTTATGATTTGCATAACCGCCTGTTATATAAGGCATACATACCAGCTTTCAAAGGCTTAAGTTATAAGCCGTGGCACTTTGTTCCTAAAGGACTCCTTTTCATTCTGTCACCAAACAGGGAGAAAACAGCAGCAAAGCAGGACCTGAAAGGTCACTAGCTTATTAAATCTGACTCAAGAATGTGAAGATCTAATGACACATGCTCCTGACTGCACTATTTAAGATGTGCAAATAATGCAAACAAACATTTTCAGAAACCATAAGATAATAGCTAAGTAAATAACTAAGAAGGAAGAAGCAAACTCTGAGCTGCTGTGCTGGGAAGGGGAGAAGGGATGGGGAGGAGGTGAGAACAGGCCTTTAATTCATATATTTCTCAAGTTATTTACATCACGCTGTATTGATTCCCTTTTGTTGGCTCATAACTTTATTTGTAAACTAAGAAGCACAGCATACCAACTGTAGGCAGAAATTAATCCAGGATCTACTATTAGATCTCAGGGTGATTTGCAGTAAATTGTATACCTAATTCCCAATTATCTAACAATAGCAGCATCCAAAATAATTTGATCCTCCCTAATTGAGGATGGTGATAAAGAATGTTCGGTGGAAGAAGTGGGAACAGATTTTATCTAAAGAGACTTATGAGTTTAGTTCTGGTATGAGTTTTAATTTGTGAGCTGTCCCTGGCCTCACAACACTGGCAAAACACTGTCTGTCTGAATTTGCCTCTATCTGAACATGGCACCTTACTGTAGTTTATACCCAACTCAAACAAATAGGAAGCCTAAAATGTTGAAGTATGCACCTCCTTCATCTACAGTCATTTCTAATTTCTCTCAACAGTAAAAAAAAAATTATCCTGGTTTTTTTTTTTTTAATGTTCCAATCTCAAATAGCTTCCACTAGGTGGAACACTTTGGTAAGATCACTTTCATACAAACGAAAGAATTCATATCAAATGCTGATTAAACTTATCTTAAATAATTTTCAGTGATGTGCTGAAATTTATCCCTTGATAGGCAGACGTTGCCTCCCCTCTATGGCAGGGGCACAGTCCGTTCACTCTAGCTTATGCATTGCCTTGTGGAGAGAAAAAGTCCTCAAAATTAAACATCCATGGTTAGAACTGGACAGATTCCTAAATTCTCCAACCTGAGATGCTGAGAACAAGAACATGGGTGGTAGCTAAGAGCAGGTACCTGCAAACATCACATTCAAAAGATTGTTTCTTTTGTTCTAATGCAGCGGTTCTCAACCTGTGGGTCGCGACCCCTTTGGGGGTCGAACGACCTTTTCAGAGGGGTCGCCGCACGCGCTAGCCCGCCATCTTGGAAATGCTCCCAGTTCGGCCGTGCCTGCGGGTCGCCGGACAGCCGGTAGCCACAGAAGCGGGAGACTTCGCCCACCTGCCCGGACACCGCCATTTGAGTTCTTTTACCCTCTGTGCATGCGCAGAACGCTTTGCGCATGCGCAGAGGGTAAAAGAACTCAAATGGCAGCGTCCAGGCGGGTGGGCGAAGTCTCCCGCTTCCGTGGCTACCGGCTGTCCGGCGACCCGCAGGCACGGCCGAACTGGGAACATTTCACCCCTGGTGCCACGCCCCCTTTGTCACGTCATCGCGCACGGGGAGGGGGCCACGGCGGTGGGGAGGGGGTCACGGCATTAAAAAGGTTGAGAACCACTGTTCTAATGGGAAAAGGTCTCTCCTCCTGTCTTCAGCATATTTCTACATGTACATCCACTGAATTCCAGATACAGGTAGTCCTTGACTTACAAGCACAAATGAGCCCAAAATTTCTGTTGCTTAAGTGAGTCAGTTGTTAAGTGAATTTTGTCCCATTTTTTCTTGCCACCGATGTCAAATGAATCCCTGCAGTTGTTAAGTTAGTAACCTGATTGTTAAGTGAATCTGGCTTCCCCATTGACTTTGCTTGTCTGGAGGTCGCAAAAGCTGATCACATGACCCTGGAACATTGCAATCGTCATAAATATGAGTCAGTTGCCAAGCCTCTGAATTTTGATCACATGACCATGGGGATGCATGTCGTAAGTGTGAAAGACTGTCATAAGTCACTTTTTCCAGTGATGTTGTTACTTTGAACAGTCACTAACTGTTGTAAGTCGAGGACTTACCTGTACAGATAGATGAAGCATAAACAACAGTTCAAATGATACAAAGGAATCAAAAAGAACGAAGTAGTAAATTTACATTTTCTATTATTAAGTTATGAAATTTTCAGTTTTTCTGTCAATTTATTCCTATTTATTATTTCCACTTACCCTCTGCTTTTCTTACAGGAAACCGTGGCATGCTATAGCTGCTTCTCTTCACAAAAATCCTGAGAACTCTCTCTCACTAAGCTGAGTGAGAGGTGACTGTGCTAAATAGCCCTTTCTCCAAAAACTACCCAGATTCCCAGTCAGCTTTCTAATTTCATTCTACCACTCAACAAACCAAATCAAATAAAAATAACTGGTTAATGATACTAAGCCATAGTTTCCAACAATCAATAGTAGCTTTAATCCAGATAATTTTCTCCAACTTCCATATAAAATGTTACAAAAGCCAAAACATCTTCTTAATAATACAAACATAGGATTTCTCATCATGTATTATCTTCAGCTGAAGGCTTTCTTACTTAGCATCAGGGGTGAAATCCAGCAGGTTCTGGAGAACCGGTAGCGGAAATTTTGAGTTGTTTGGAGAACTGGCAAATGCCACCTCTGGCTGGCCCCAGAGTGGGGTGGGAATGGAGATTTTGCAGTATCCTTCCCCTGCCACGCCCACAGAACTGGTAGTAAAAAAAAAATGGATTTCACCACTGCTTAGCATGATGGTGATCTGGAATGCCAGGGAAGAAAAACGGCAAACTGAAAATGGCTCTGAAGATGCAGCGAAATGAAGAGCCAGTGAGCAGACCGGCTTTTTGTAATTCTTTATGGACAAGGAGAGAACTTGGGATTGCCCAAAAATGCTTCACACAGTTTCTCCTCATGAGACTGCAAGACAGATGTCTCCAGCAGGTTTAGAGCTCTGGCTGATAAGGGAATAAACCATCTTGCCCAAACTACAGGTGGTATCTTTAAAAGTATATTGGGTTCGCATACTTCCCTTTCATTTTAACTGCTTTCCAGATATTCAGAACTTTTGGATCAAGGGATTTTACAGCACTGAGTCGGTTTCCTTAAATCCTTAGTGGAATAACTTTTAAATACAAATACTTAAAAAATCTTGATAAACAACACAGGGTGATTAAAATTTTGATTTTAGAAAGTTAAAAACACCCATCTTTACAAAGGGTGAAGGTAATTTTGAAATAAGATTTTTCAATTAATTATAAGGAATTCTTCTTTTGGAAAAATATTTTTGTCTTGAATTCTTAAAAACAATAAGATCCAACTTTAAAAATTGGCCATCATAGAAAATGAGAAGCAATTAAGGATTACAATTAAAGGAAAAGAACATTAAAACTCAACTTACTAATACAGAATGAAGCAAAATATTTTAACATTGGACATACTGAAGGGTACTCAGAAGTTAAGAACATCTGCCTCATAGGTAGACTATGTATTCAAGCTGCTATGGAGGAGAATGAATGTTACCTGATATGATTGAGACTGATTTGAAAGTGCATTTAAAAATGACTAGCTACAAGAATGACATGGAGAAAGATGTTATACCAGACATAGAAAAAAAACTGGTTGATATTTTAATAATTAAGAGTGTACAAATAACAAATGAAGAGAGTGACATAGATAATTTTCTTATACTGGATTTACAAAAGAGGCTTGTTAAAACTTTGAAGAATTTTGTGAGAAAGAAAAAATGATAAGAAATCAAGTTCTAGGCCATTATTTGATGATAAAGATTGTTAGAAGGAAAAGGAAAGAATATAAAATTGGTTTATTTGATCAAGGTTAAAATAGATAAATTGTTATTTCATCTAACACTTAATGGACATTTGCTGATCAGGATTGAAATGACAAGGTTTTAAGGATTTTTTTCTTTCTTTTCTGATTTTCTTTTTTTCTTTTCCACACCTATTTTTTCTTTTTCTTTTAGGGTTTGCATCATTGTGAATTGTAATTCTAATAAAATTTCTTTAAAAATAGGATGAGTGGGATCCAAGACATTTAGAAAACACTAAGTGATTCCTCATTATGGTACTTATCACAATTTAAAATTTGTAAACTACTATAAGGCATGTCTGCTTTGATAACCTATCTAATCACATGGATAATCTAGAACCAATGACAACTATTTTGGTCCCTATCTCCTTGTTCTTTGCCGAATACAAATTCCTTTCAAGGCCAAATTAAACATTACAGCAACACAACCTATGCATCACAGAATCCAAAACTTATGATTTCCTATGCTGAACAGATGAGCCACTGAAATCCCAGCACTGGGCAGGCAAGAATGTTGAACGTTTTTCTGTCCCTTGATGTCTGCTGGGTAAATATTATTTTTCATCTCAGAACTTCATCTAAAGCAAAAGTTAGGGTAAGATTAGAAAGAGCAAGATTTGACATAGAACCCTCTTGCCTGTCTGGGAGACTTTCAATGCTCCCACCTCTGCTGAATAGGGGGGAAAACCCCACAGCAGACTTAAGTTGGTTAACATCTAATTGAATTTGTCTATGGAGATTCTCAGTCATCCAGGTCATGGTTGTCCCAAAGGTGCTTTTTTCAAGAGGCAACTGGACTTTCTGGTTTTTCTTTGAAAACGTTTCGCTTCTCATCTAAGAAGCTTCTTCAGCTCTGACTGGATGGTGGGGAATGATCCAGTCAGAGCTGAAGAAGCTTTTTGGATGAGAAGCGAAACGTCTTCAAAAACAATAACAGAAAGTCCAGTTGCCTCTTGAAAAAAGCACTTCTGGGACATCTAATTGAATTCCTCAGGTCCTGAAAAGTCTTCTAAAGCCTCACTGATTCCTCTAAAGGCCCAAAGCAAAAAGGAACACAACTTATCTTTAAATTCTGGAACAACCTAAAAAAGCTACCTGTGCTATCATGAGCTCCAGCATCACTTTCTTTAGACTGGGGGATAAGCCCGTTTCTTCTCAGACAGTAGTTGGCAACTCCATGTTTGCGTAAGAGGTGGCGTTCACAGTTAGATTTGGTAGAAAAGAAGGCATCACATTTTTGACAAGGGAAGGGCTTCTGACCTGAATGAAGCAGGGAAAAAAAACATATTTATCTTTTTTTTTCTAATGTATCAGAGGAGCTCCTTGTGTTTTCCTATCCCTTCAACTTAGTTTGAACAACTTTGACTCAGCTCAGTCCTAAATCAATTAACTTTAAAAAAAAAGGCCCCTAATAAATTTGAAGCAATTTACTTCCCAAGTAGCATGCTCAGGATTCCAGTATAGCCATACATAAAATAACCTAAGAAAGATAGACTGACTCTGAAACCCCAAAACTCTGAGAGTTCTCCAATATAATTGCCTGAAAAATCATATGGACTTAATAACAAATAACTATTTTGAGATGTTTGGTATCAGTGGAATACTCTGTAATCAATTGTTCATATGACACCACACAAATCCAGAAGGAAATATATGATTGGCTGCAAATGATCATAGCTTCTGTGGCCCATTTAGAACTGATCTACAAGGTCATGGGCTCGATAAAATGAGAGGCAACTGTAGAACTGGCTTGCAACCTTCCCTTGGCATTTAAACTCATCCAAAAGCTTCCATCAGTTACTTAAAGGAAAGGTTCTTTCATTTCACACATTTATTTAAGTTGCCAATATAATTTCCATGGTGCTATATGTGTCTAATTAGAACACTCCATGATATCAAAGGGTAAACCTCCTTATTCAATCTACCTGCAGGAATGAGTTCTGAGCTCAAGCAAAAGGATGTTCATGACAAAATTAGAGACAAGGCGATGGAAACACATGATTAATTCATTTTAGAACGTAAAATTCCAAAGAGATAATGTATGTGATAGAGAAAAAAAATAGATAGGGCATGGAGAAACAAGATGCTTCAGGAAAGTTAACTATCAGAATTGTTACTACCTCTGGCCATTTCTACAGCAACTAAAAAGCTAGCTGCCTAAGGAAGGCCACAATTCCTCGTAGTTGCATGCAGCTTCGATCAATTCACACACAGCTATAAAAACAAACATTAGAGGGCAGAACAAAATTCTCTCCTAGTCAAGTCATCAAAATACAATTTGCAATGCCAGCTGGGCTTCATAAGTAAAAAAACATACAACTAGTCATGCCATTCAACCATGCATAAAGGTAGCCTCTAATCATCTTGAAACCCCAAAAGAACATGAGGCAGGAAAAAGAGAATAGTGGAATATCACAAAACAGAAAGCAGGAATGAATCAGAGAGTGTCAAAATACTTTTTTCATGTGTATTTCAACATTTACAATCTCTCAAGAGTCTTCCTAATCACTACTCGGGTAATAGGAATTTTGATACACACATAAGCCTCTGGGAACAGATAATTTCAGAAAATAAATACTATGTTATTTAATCTCTCTGTTAAAAAAAATCATGTTACCATATTGTGCAACAGGTCCAAATAAAAGTCTCGGTATGATCTGTATTAAATAATAATGCATTAGGCCAATTATGACAAACCTACTCCAGCAGTCACCTACACCCAAACAACAATTATTCTTAAAAGTATGCCCCATTTTTCTGCGATTTTCCGAAGGCTGTAGAGACCACGTAAGAATGAGATGTACTTTTGTGCAACCTATGGAATCTTTAGAAGTTGTGCGAGAAGGCCATGCTCTTACATGGCCTTTGACGCCTCCAAAAATCGCACGAGAATGGGGTGTGGATTGTGCAATTTTCCAAGGCTGCAGGGGCTATGGAAGAGCCTTCCCCAAAGCTGCTTCAAGAATGAAGGTCTTGTGCGACCCAGAGCAGCTTTTGGGGAGACTGCACAGGCCTGAACACCACTTGAAAATAAGCAACACATGGAAGATCCTGGGGAGTGTTAGGCCATGGGCGTAATCACGCCTTGGAGAACAGTACAGGGTGGCTTTCTGAGTGGCATTAGTGGTGCTAGGGCTGAAGCTGAGGCCTGGTCCTTAAGTTTAGGCCCAGTCTCAGGGCTACCACCAACTGCTACTGTTCATGGTGGCCTAGATTGGGGGTGGGGGAGGGGAGAGAAATAAAGAATTGTTTGTTTTGTTTGGGGAGGGGAGGGAGTGACACGCCAGCAAAATCAAGTTAGGCATTTTCTGAATTTTTGACACACTGAGCCCAAAAGGCTCTGGTTGGTGTCTAAACATGGTGGGCTTAAACTCTCATAATCTTCCCTTGGCAATTAAAGCAACTGGTTTTGTACAATTCGAAAGTGCTAAGATTGTGAACCAGGACCAAAACCTTTTTATTTTCCGCTTAACAGCTTTTTCCTTTAAGAAAAAAAAAACCACCTACAAAATCTTGATACTGGAGCAAGAGCTACTGTGGGAATCTTCTCATTGCAGTGTGAGATTTTAGGAATGTTTTCCAAGTTTGAATTTGTCATTTTCTTCCTCCTTGTCCCATTCTGCTACACAAGCAAATGAATCAACACTGAGAAATAGGTGATCATAACCACAGTGGAGTCAAGGGCAGATATTTAAGGATAATCCAAGCTGTGTGGTAGACATGGAGAGCTTGCTCTGACTTATTCATCATTACACCAACATTACAAGAAAAAATAGAAACAAATAAAAAGAGGTGGGAAATAATGAAATTAAATTGATGGAGGGAAAGTCAATGTACTGCATTTTGTCGTAATTGTATGAAATCCCAGCTTCAGTGAGTAGCAGTTAATGCTGAAGTTACCACAGGAATGACGTAAATATATGGCAGTGCCCAATTCATTCATTAACTGGACATATTATCAAGATTTGGTTGGTATGTAGTGTGGACAGCCCCTTCCTTCCCTTCATCAGACAAACATTCTTCTGAATGTTCTGGGCCTTTGGCATGAACACTGAATTTATATCTGGTGGTGGTGGTTATTATTTTTTGAGGGGTGGGGCTTCTGAAAAAGAGGGAAAATCACACAAAGCAAATATTCACATGGAGCTATAGGAGGGATGTCAGAGTAATGAAGATTTAAATGCTGACCAGCTGCTGTAAATGCTGATGCAATGAGGATGAGTCAGCAGGATTATTGTCGCTTTAAGACTGAGGATGAGTCAGCAGGGTTACTGCCACTTTAAGAAGCTGTCTATATAAGGGAGGCCATGAGAAGGCGTCTCCCTCTCCTTGTGTATCTCTCTCCTCGTCGTGTTCTATCTGCATTGTAGTTCTCCGTGTAGAGTTGAAGATTGATTGATTGCCTGGTATGTGCCTACCACGTGTATGTATGTATATAGAAGTCTTGTATATAAACCACTGTTTGTAAGACAAACCTCTGTGTACTGTATTTTGCTCCTGGGTTGTCTCAAAATAGTAGTCACGCTGTGCAAACTCTGACAAGGGATTATTTGCAAAACCAAGAAGAGGGATTCATACTGTTCTTGAGCCTATTTCAGCGCTGACCCAGCTGAATGAATTCACCAGGGAATAGCTTGCCAAGCATTGCAATACCCAAGTTCTCCTCATTTGAATGGTATTAATAGATTCAGTATGTTATAGTAACATCTAATGTACAGAATATATTTCTGTTCAATCAATTCAATTCAGATTCTTTCCAAATGCTCAACACGTACCCTTATGCATTCTACACCTATTATGAGCAATAGTTTTCATATTTATCAAATGTATATCTCATCACAATCTAAATGGATGCTCATCAGGTTACAACAAATAGGTATTTATGAAAAATAGCTTCACCCATGAACAATAAACTGTTCTTATTCCCCTTCCTTCACTACACTGCATCCCAGAGGGTATTTCATGCTCTGAGAAAGTCTACTAATACTTAGCCCTTTTAATGCATGTGGAAGTATGAACTATGGGGGTTTTTGTTAAGTGACAAAGCCAGCCAACAAGTTCTAGACAATACAGTCCAAAACAATGAGTTAAATCAACGAAGAGATTATTCGGGGAGACTGTAATTAAGTTTTTAAAAATAACCTGGGTCTACTCTGAGTTCAATGGTAAAGACAAAATTGGCAGAAGTTATCATCTGAGCAGGCAACCCAAAGACGATGACTGCTATTAAACTGCACCTTTTTTATTCAGCCTCTAAACAAACCCAAACACCAGGAATGGCGAAGCCACATTTTTCAAGGAAAAGGCTAAGACTTTTGGTTAGCATGGTTCATCTCATTCAGGAGTAAGCAGCTACTTTGAGTCAAGGTCTGTTAATCATCTTGGCTTGATTCCAATTTTGGAATTTGTGCCGCTACTGTTGACAAATATTTTAGGACTATTCTCCTATTGCTGTTACCCAACACTAAACTCCTGCCATTCTTGCAAATAGGTTTAATGCCTTCCTGTAGATTCTATCCTTTCCTGATGACAGCACCATAAAAGGAAACAAGATTGGCGAAGAGGCTAATCCTGTGATTCCCTCATTTGAGACAAAGCAAGTACCTATACTGGGTGCTTAAGCAGACCAACTGCTTTGGCTGCCCCACGCAGCTGTCCTTGAAAATGATGGGAGAAATACTGTGTATGAGCAATGCATTTTAATAATTAATCACTGTCTTCAATGCCAATCTGTTGCCCTTTATTATTTGCAAACTTCAACAGGCCCTAGTCAATCCACAAGTGTTTCTGTTGCCTCTAACACTGAATGCTCTAAAATATCAAAACAGAAAACAATTGTTTGAATTCAGAATTAATAAGATGAGGGAATATATTTAAGATGGCAAGGTAAGAAGTATGGCGGGGGGGATAGGTGGGAAAAGACATAACAATATTCATAAAGCTAACAAACAGCATTTGCCAGCAATATATGAATCGCAGGAATTTAACGACATTACTTAAGTGCAAACAGATTTGCAAAAACAAAGCTAGTTAGTGTATTTTTCACACATTCTTAACCACAATAGTGATTTTTTTCTTTTACCAAAGCCAAATGTAATAAAGATCCCTATCTTAGAATTTGGAAGCTAAGTTTAAATAAACAAAAAGCTCTGGTGCCATTTATTAAAATAGAGACCCATATAAAGACAGACACAAAAGGAAGTAGATGTATGTCTCTTTCTCCCTTTCATCTATGCTTAAGGAGAGTCAATAGAAAGGCATTTTTTCCTCACTGTTGCTTTCAATTCAAGAATTGGATACATCAAAATCAGAGCATGTCTAGTCGTTGAGTGAGAGAAAATTTTAGATATTCTACATGGGGCAGGATGGTCTTTTTAGTAATTTTCTGCAAACATCATAGATATTAAAAGCTAATGCAAGTTTTGTAGCAATTCCTTTAGAACAGGGGTGGGGAACGATGGTCCTTTATGACTTGTGGACTTCAACTCCCAGAATTTCTGAGCCATGAAAAGCAACTTCTAATGAAGGCAATGAAGACAGGAGGAGCAGAAAGGAGCAGCACTGTGGCCTTCTTTCCTCTATTGTTATTCCAAATGCTGCTCAATATTTTTTCTTTTTTCCACTGTATTGAAGTGTAGGAGGAAGCAATGTTTAAGCCTCACAAATGGAAAAACTGATAAGGGAAACAAATCTGACAGCAGGAAAACAGAAGATGTACTTTTCCCTTCTGCTGTTTCTTTCCTCCCAATCTATTTAACCTAACCTTTCCTCTCCCAGCTTTTCCCAACCTGGATCCTCCAGATAACCTTGGCATATATTTCCCATTATCTCTAACGCCTGATGAAACTAAGATATGGAGTGGATGAGAGTCAAAACCCTATAGCTACTCTAGTTGACAAGGAGGGAGAATTAAGTCAGAAATCCTCACCTATCTTATCGTTAAAAAAAAAGATTCTACAGAATGAAGTTAGGGCATAGCAAAACTACTTCTGCAACACTGCAGCGCTTCCAGTTTTGCCTCTTGTCAGAAAAAAAAAAATCTTTATACACAGAGCAGTAGTTAGAGGTTAAGAGATTAAGTTGCCACAGTAGAGTTTGGCACTGTAGCCATGAATTCTGCCACCCCTCAATACACTCTACCCTGTTTGGTTGCCGCAAATCATAGTCTGTCATGCTCAAAATAGAAAACTGGGCTGTAAATCAGGATTTGATCTTACAAGTACAAGAGTCAACCCTCTAGCATGAGGTCAACTGCTGCTAATCCATGCAAATAGTGGGGAGAGGGAGTTTGTTGTCTGGTTGAATGTGTGTAGTTCAATTATGTTCTGTTGCTGTTCTATAATGTTTGAAGTTATGTACGTTTTTCATCACCAGGCTGTGCTTCTCTTTGTTTCTATTTCTTTTAACTGTTAGCCATCCAGAGTCATGTATAACGGATGGACGGCTATATAAATTTACCAAATTAAATTATTGGTGCACAAATATAGTGCGCAGTCATACATTTCCCAATTAAAACAAAAACAAAAACAGGATGTCCCCAGAATGGCGCAATAGAAGGTAAACTTATCAATACACTAAAGCTGGCAGATTTTCCTGGCAATTCCTTTTGGATGTAATGAATAAATGATGCTTTTCCCTCTAGATCCCTCCCGGTCACTCAACTAAGATTCCTGTGAGCATATCCTGCCCCTCCCTAACCCACCCACCACCACTCCAGCCATTTTGTAAGAGCTCTCTTACCTGTATGAGTGAGCATGTGCCTCTGCAAAGAACTTGCCCAGGGGAAAACTCTAGGGCAGTGGGGGCACTTGATTTTCTGAATGCAGTTTGAGTAGGCATTTCGCTTCCCACGCAGGAGTTTCTCTTCAACAGTCTCTCTCTCTTCCTCGCTAGCTCCATTTTTATCAGCCGCTTCTTTAAAGTCTGCAGTCGATTGTAGAAATGTGCTAAATTTATTGGTGTCTGTGGTTGCCAGCATTTTCTCTATGCTGGCAAACTCCCCGCTTGATTCCAAGTCCAGACCGCTGCTTGCTTTGGGCTTGTTTTTTGTGCCTTTCTTTCTGCCTCTTTTCTTTACCGATCCAGACGTCGAGGATTTCTGGGACCCCGTTGGACTGCTGGTACTCTTCGTTAAGTCACTGGGAGTGTTGGTATCAGTCTGGGTAGTGGCTAGGACAGTTGCTTTAGGACTGGGACTTCCTAACTTTTCAGAGGTGGTAGAGCTGCCAATGGCCATCTTGGGGACAGAGTCTGAGACTTCTGCTTTGAGCAAAGCCGGAGCAGAAGCCACAGATGAAATAATCTGTGCAATGGAAGCGAGGGGTGGCAGCTCTTTCGTTGTGAGAGGTTTTGGCAAGAGAAGCGGACGTTTGGGCCTCAAAGGCCTCAGCAAAACCGAGTTCCCCAAGATGCCTGGAGAAATTATTGGGACAGTCAAATGAAGTGGTCCCTTCAGTGGTTGGGAATGTCTGAGAGCTGTGTTTTCCAGGTTGCCGTTAGCTGCAGGAGACGGTAGACAGCCTTGGAGTTTCTCCTCGTGGCCATCAAGGAGCTCTTGCTTCTTATCCTCACTCATGCTGCCCTCATCACTGTCCTTTTTTGGAGGCTTGGGAATTGACAGATCAATGGGCTCCATGGAGCTGTCGTAGAGAGAGGACCCGAACGGGTTCTCTTGCTTGACCAGTACAGAATTCAGGGTTTTGTTCTTTTGTGAGAAATCTAAAGGCTCATCAAAATCCATCGGGAAGTTATTTGCAGTTTCAAGTTTGATCGATGCATGAGAGGGAGCGCTCCTTAAAAAGCCATTCTGCGATTCCAGGAAAGGTGACACAGATTTGCAATCCAGGTAAGTGCTTTCTTCCAGTAACACAGGGTCAGGCTGGCTTTCTGGAGGAGCGCAGTCCACGGCCAGCACGTAGCTCTCGATCTCCCGCTCCTGGATGTGCAAATGCTGCTTGAGGATATGATGAATGCAATTCCGCTTGGCTGAGAAGGCAGTGCCGCACTCCTTACATTCAAATGGCTTCTTCTTCTGGCAGCTGCTGTGTGTCCTCATGTGGACACGGAGGGCACGGTAATGTTTAAGGTCCTCCCCGCAGAATTTGCACACGGTGTCTGGGGAGCAGAAAGCATCGACCATCTCGGCCGCATTGCTGGCCACATACTCAATATTCTTCTCGATGTCCTTTCTAGTTGTTTTGAGGTGTTTCTTGCGCAGGTGCCTTTCGCAGTTGGCTTTCACCGTGAAAGGGTAGTGGCAGATCTTGCAGATGTATGGCCTCTCCCCACTGTGCGTCCTCAAGTGCCGGATCAGTGCTGCCTTGTCGGCTGCAATGTAGTCACAGATGTTACACTGATAAGGGGAGATACCTAAGTGAGAACGGATATGAGCTCTTAAGACTCCAGAGAAGGGGAACACCTGCTCACAAAAACGGCACGGATACAAAACTTTCCTCATAGCTGGGGTTTTCTTGTTTGCGTTTCCAGTCATGATGGCCTTGAAGTCTCGCTCGGTCACCTCTTGTTTTATTTTTGTCCCCATTGTCAAAGGCAAAAGGGCTTCTATGATGCTGTCTTGCTCCAGCTGAGTTTTCATTTCATGTTGACCCAAAGATTCTGGCTTAGCCTGGGGAGAAGGACTGGAGTTTGTTCTGGATTTATTGTGTGCGGCGGAAGAATCTGAAGTTGATTCTTGGTCTGAGGTTTTGACCATTTTGGGTGGTACTGGAGGAAGGCTTGGGCTGATACATCCTGGCGAGGCTTGCTGAGTGTTGACCAATGGAGGTGGTGTTGAACTTGCTACAACGGTCCTAGGGGCTACCAATGGCTTTGGCTTCAGTGGAGGCATATGTTTGAATATGGATGGGATGGGGATATGAGATGCCTTAGACAGCGGTGGGAGGTTGATTTGTGGAGTCGCTGAGGATGCCATCTTTAGGATCTGCTGGATATCTGCTAATTCACCAGAAATGGGTTTAACAACAATGCTATTGTCAGGCTGGATTATGAAGCCTTTCTGGAAAGACTGTAGTGAGAGTAGCTTCATATTTTCTTTTGTAGGGGGAAGGACTGAAAAGGGGCCTCCCACAGAAGCAGCCTCCAGAGGAGATAGGTTCAACTGGTTATCACTTCCAGGTTCCTGAGGTAGGTTACATTTCAGTGTTCGTAGTTGCATTTCTTGGACCTCATCATCTGGCATGAGCTCCTCCTGCTTGACAGATTCAATGACTTTGGTATGCTGCAGCCCCAAGGATGCCATGTAAGCTTTTAGGTCTGCGTCCTCTGAGTGCAGGTTGTGCACTTCTCTTCCCTGATCGGTTGCATGGGTGTCTTTGTGCAGCTTGAGCGCTGAGAGCATGGGGAATGCCTTGTTGCATATATCACAGATATAGCGATGATAATCACTGGTGCATCTCCGCAGGTTTGTTTCACACCAAACCTAGGAGACATCACAAGAAAACACATGAGCATTAAAGTATCCACAAAATCCAAAGGTCAACAGCAACCAGTTTTTGTGCAACTGAAACTGATTCTAAGAGACGGATGCTCCAAATATTTAGTTCCCAATTCTCTTCTAGATTAAATAGAAAAGGAAGTATGGATATTACATAAGCAGCCTGGTAAAATGAACAAATACCTGAGAAATGCGAGGAAATTTCCTACAAGAAAAGTCCGTGAAGCCCAAATCATGGAAGCCGGCAGGAATTGAAGGATTGTTCTGAATATAAGGCTTTCCAGTTGAATCCTTTGGAAGTTGTTTATGAATAACTGCATTATGCCGCAACAACCCCCGGTGTGTACGGAAGGTAATGCAGCAGACATCACACCTAGAGAGGAGGAAAAGAGCATAATTACTTATGAGAAAGATACATAATCACACCATCGGTATCAGTCCAAACAGAACACTGTTTCTTACCATTCTCTTTCCTTGCAAAAATGGGGATAGTATCATAATGGGAAATCAGATGCCAAAAAGTTCCTATAATCAAGGCAAGTAACCGTTGCTTCTGGATAACCAAGATGATCACCTCCCAACAGGGTTTGTTGGCTTTGACTTAGCATGACATGTGAATCTATCTGTAATTCATGGCATGCATGGTTTATGGCAGTGAGGCTCAGTCAGAAATCCCCAGGCTATGTATAAGTTTTGTCAAACTTCGAGTATGACACTCAGAATGACTCTAAAAGTGGTTACCAAATTGTGAAGTTTATATGATGTAGGCTGCAAATTATTAAAGAAATAGGGAGAAATCACAGTAACTGTATTCAACGTGCCAATTAACTTACAATTAATTTTAATTTGTTTTAATTTAAAATACGGATTTTTGCCTTGACCCCACCCAAGTATTGCTCCTGCCTTTGTTCAATTCAATCGTTTTAATGGTGTGGTGTTTTATGTGAATCCAAACACATCAGGTTAGAAAACAGCATTCTAAACTCAACACCTGTTGCCTTGATTGCAGATGGCAACCTGAAGTCACAGTAGCAGAGCGAGAAGTAGTCACCCAAAAGCATCAACCAGACACACTGTCATTTCAACACATGGCTCCTCCCAAGACCTCCCACTTACTCTCTGGCACCTTGTTTCTACATCTCCCCCCCCCGAAAAACAATAAGGGTCATTGTGAGTGGACTCCAAAGGCATGAAAAGTGAAAACAGAGATATAGTCTTTGGGCTTTTAAGGTCTCTCCTGCGAATCCCAGTTGGGAGCATCAAACAGCTGGAACGAGGCCATTACAGAGAAAAGAGCAATAAACTATGTAACAGCAGCTAGTTAGAGGAAGATAGCAAACCACTGGGGAAATATTAACCAATTATCTTCTTCACTGATAGATACACACTGAATACACTGTAAAAAAGGGCCCTTATTTTTACACTAATGCTCAGATTGACCAAGGAAATATAATTACAAACTCATCCCGAACACAACACTTCAGCTTTGCAAATAAATCCACAGAAATCTTAATCCAGGATGACTTTTCAAATTACTAGTTTAATTCTTCCAAATAACTGTATCGAAGTACTGCGCCTAACAATGGGTTCATTGACATTTAGATTTCACTTTGAGCAGTGAAATGTCTCTGTTACCACTAAGAATATAGATAAATTAGCTTAAATGCCGTTTGATGGAACTTTATGATCCTATTCCGAGTAAGAATCAATGTCATACTAACTGCAATAAAGGCCAGGAAATATAAACAACTTTGTACAGAGTTCTACTATTAATTCTTGCAATAGATGTGAAAAGGATATAATTAAAACCAGGCTATTCATAAGCATTTATGGACAGCATTTTTAAGGACCAGTTTTGAGCCTCTTTATTGAATTTTAAAGAAGCACCTTTTTATACAGAAGTTGGCTGTGTCAATGGAGAAAACATATGATAACACCTTGAACATGATGATATCAAAAAAGAGAGAAAACGAAAAGCTTGCAATCTTAACGTGAATACCTCACACATAATGTCAAGCTAAATACAGATAGGATGGTTACATAAAGCAGAGACTGAAGCAGACAGAGGGATTTAAAGTAGAATGACTAACAAGAGTGACAACTAAAGCTGCTGTACTAGCAAGGCATTTTTCCAGCTGTTCTTCAGAGACAGTTTGATGTAAGCTGTGATATTAACATCAGAAAACTAACACTTTTAGTTATTTGCAAACAGAATTTAACTTACACTTCTTTTTCAATAACAGCAAAAAAAAAAAGAAAAAAAATCAAGCTGGCCAACAAGAGTCAGGTTTGTGTAACAGCACATTTACATGTGTGCAAAACATAAATTCCCTTGCACCAGGCATTCCGACAGGATTTTGCAATAATGTACAAGATTACATTTTAAAGCCTTTGTGTCAGCTACTGCATAAAAAGAATATTCAAAAAGGACTTGAATGCTCCCAGTCTCTTGCGATTTCTGGGGTCAAAAGGAAGGCATTCTGTTGCACATGCAGAGGTATTTTTATTATCCATCTCCCTAACCCTAACCCTCCCCAAGAGTCACAAATAAAAGAGGGAACTGATCATGATAAATGAATACAGTGAAGGACAGCACAAGTCTCAGATTATTTCCACTTGAATTCCAAATTAATAACTGTTAAGTGGGCAGATTTAAAGGTCTAGTTAAGGTTACTCACACTGAAATCAAAAGCAAGAGAGAAATGCTTCACTTTTTCTTGAAATGTGCCCAATGTTAGTACTTTGGTGCATGCAGTACTTTAGGCCTAAACTGTTTGTTTTGTTTTGTTTTGTTTTTTTTGTTTTAAAAAAGACACCCAGCTTTTAGCCATGGGGAGAAAAAGCTGTAAATCTGAACTGTACATAATTGTTTACATTAACCAATACTCAGGCAGAAGTTTCCTGATCATCACAAAAATTATTTTCTGAACCCCCAAATGCCCCTTTGCTTCTACTTTAAGAAGAGATTGGCAGAATTCTAAAACAGCTTTGAAGTAAAAAGCACTAAGTAGCCTTTCAAAGCAAATGACTTATTCGCTGTTGAAAAGATTTCAATGTTCACCTTTATTAAATGTGCACTGGTTTATGTCTCTGTTAACATTAGCAGTTCGCCACACTGACTGCCTTTCAGGACAAACCCCAGCCCAGTCTTTTGCTCAGAAGTCTCTGAGAAATGGGATCAAACAGCTGCATTAATCCCCAGTTACTGGCACTAGAGGAGCTGGCATTAATACTGAAGGGAAAAGAGCCAAGGGTGAAAATCTGACCAACAGATAGTGGGACAAGACAACTGTTATTCAACAGCTTATAAACACAATCAGGAGCTTTTAGCTGCAAGAAAAGAATTTCTATACTACGACGGGACTCAATTAATTCCTCAGTATATCATGCCAGCTGCTGTATGGAAATAATATTCCTCACCCTGCGTTAAAAGGCTTGCCGTTCCTTCTAGAAGGGAGAAGAACACTCCATGCACAAGTTTAGGTTGCAACCAGGAAGCTTTGGAAACTTCTCAGAGCACACTGGCATTTTCAAATTAAGATTCCCATTCTGGCTTTCAGCTGAAGTGAAAGTAGAGCCTCCCAGGAAAAGGTTTGATAATGGTCAAGGAGGAGATTGACAAATAAAGCCTGATGAGCGGCTGAAGGAGCAAGGTCTGAGAGGAGACTAAGGAAGTTTATACAAGTTTAGAATCTGTGGAGGACAGAACAGGGAGGAGACAGGGCAGGAGGTATAAATTGGAGGAAAGGAGTCAATATTTGCTAATAAAAGAAACAAACAGAAAGTAAACATATGTCACAAATTTAGCTGTTCACTTCACAGGCTTACATGTTCATAAAAATCTGGCCCATTCAGATCTAAAAGTTCTTATTCATCAAAGTTGGTTCTTCTCTCTCTCTCTGCCTAATTGTATTCAAAAAAGTGTAGTTGATTGTAAAATCCCTGATTATTCACATCATATTTTCAGCACCAAACCTTCAAGAAGCAGAATAGGATAAAATGATCTAATCCTATCCCCTCAGGTATTTTCCTACCAACCATAACATCTAAACCAAGCTTTGACACATTCTTAGCCCTTTTCCCGTTTAAACTCAGGTAGACATTTAACGCCATACATTACAGAACTTAAGAGTGTTGGGATACCATCTTCAGTGCACGCAAAGTTGCTTCCAGTTCCCCAATCTCACATCATAAACACCAAAGCAATGAAGACAGGAATCCTGCAGTTTTATCTTCGGTTGGTAAAAAAAAAAAAAAAATCATTTCAAGAATTACGTGCAATGCTATATACCCCAACATTCCACAAAATACTGGTTTACTGTGAGCCAGCTATTGTTTTAAGTTCTTAGAGAGCTATTATGAAGACAACGGGCAGATAGGAAGATGGACAGAAACCTAAGAATCATGGTATGCTGGCTGTCAAGGAAAGACAAAAAAAAAGAATGAAACCAGTGTCAGGTACAAACCTCCAATCAACTGCTCAAGAATGAAACTAACTTGTATTTTTGTTCAGTTGTCACCAACAAGAGGGTTTGTATTCTCCTAGGCAACTTTGAAAAGCAGAATGAAAGAGCTGGATTGAAGGCTGAGACTGACAAGACAGGGAACCCCTTACTTAAGTAGAACAGTTTTGATTGCAACCTGGGGTACCCCCAGAACGTGCTGAGGATTTGGTCAAGTTTGTGTGTATTAAATTCCAGAAATCCAGAAGGGGTGAAGTTCCAGGTAATGGAGGACGAAAATGAAAATCCAAAGAACTACAGAGCAATCCAGCCCTGATGCCTGGGAAGATTATAAAACAGACCACAAAGAGAATGATCTTGGTGTGCTTTAAAAAACAAGTCAACATGGGCTTGTTAACAACAACAACCAATCTTTCTTTACCAGACTGCTGTAGACAAATCTTAATTTCAGCAAAGCACTTAATAAAGTGTCTCATGGCATACTGACTAGCAGACTAGTTAAAGGCACACTAATTCACATGAAACAAAACCGATCATATATGTGGGTTTGAAAATCATACTTAAAGAGCAGTTCTTCTTCATCAAATGAGTGGAGTGTTACAATTCAATCATGGGCCCTGAATTCTTGAACAAGTTTTTATTAAGTAACTGGATGAGGTAAAGCAAATGCTTATCAAATTTGCAAATGATACAAAAGTGGAAGGGATGTCTAACACCCTAAGAAGACAAAAATACAATTCAGAAATGAACTTGATAAGGTAGAGAAAAGGCTGAAAAGTTGAATGAAATTTTTAAAAGACAAATCTAAAAGTAATGCATGTAGAGGCCCAAAATAATTTGAACAGGAATATGATAGAGGATACCAAGTTAAGCAATATTAGGTGTGAAGAAGTTTTCTGAGTAGCAGATGGCTGAAAAATCAGTATGACTCAGCATTGTGAGATGGCTGCAAAAGAAGAAAGAAAAGAAAAGAAAAGAAAAGAAAAGAAAAGAAAAGAAAAGAAAAGAAAAGAAAAGAAAAGAAAAGAAAAAAGAAAAAAAGAAAGAAAGAAAGAAAGAAAGAAAGAAAGAAAGAAAGAAAGAAAGGAAAGAAAAAAAGAAAGAAAGAAAGGCAATTGCAATTTTAAGCTACATCAATTGATGTGTAATTTCCAAACCACAGGACAAAATACTTCTAACATTGGTCAGATCTCACTTCAGGTTTCCAGATCCCAGCACTGCACTTTAAAGAGCATTCAATGAAATTGAAATAGGTTCAAAGAAAGCAACAAGGATGAACAGAGAAAAAGAATGTGGTATCCCAAGTACCGATCTTGTTCTATGCAACATCCTTTTAGGTAAAAGTGAGTTCAAGTTTCACCTTAGCCATGAAAGCCAGCTGGTGATTTTGGGCCAGTCACTCTCTCTAGCCAACCCACCTCACAGGGTTGTTGTTAGGGGGAAAATAGGAGGAGGAAAATGTACTGGAAGCGTGTGTGTGTGTGTGTGTGTGAGAGAGAGAGAGAGAGAGAGAGAGAGAGAGAGAGAGAGAGAGAGAGAGAGAGAGAATGGAATTTAGGAGTCTGCCTAAAAGGATATCACACAGAAGAAAATCAATACTTAATTTCCATTGCTAAAAAATAGACAATACGGAATAATGATGATGTTCGTCCATCGTGTTCGAAGAGGACCTTGACATCTAACAGGTTGTGGGCTGTCCACGATGTGTCCGCAGGTGGCTGGTAAGGCCTATACGGGCACGAAATGTTCTGCCACATGATGGGCAGACGTGTGGGCACCATTGTTGCAGCATTTGCAGCTCTGGCTTTGCGGAGTGCTCGCTTCTCTTGTGCTATGGTTGTTCTTCTGTCCTCAGATGTCTGGCAGCCTTGGTGGATCAGCGTGCTGATCCACGGAATAATGGATTTAAATTGAAGGGAGATTCCAACTGAACGTTAGGAAAAAAAACTTTCTATCGGCAAATGAAGTTTAACAATGGAACAAATTACCGGAAAAGTGATAAGTTCCTCTTTGCTGGTTGTGCTAAAACAGTTGCTAGACAGTCATCCACTTACACAGAATGGTCTTAGTGGCTTTAATCTTGATTCTATGATTTAAATCTTCATTCATCAAAAAGCCTTTTTGAGTAATGTAGTTTTGCTACTGCTGAAGCTGTTGAATGCTGAGGGGAAGTAACATTTATAGCATCAGTAGGAAAACCAAACCAGGCATGGGGCAGTTTCAGAAGAGAAAAATCCAACATGTGAAAGACTGCTTGTTTTTCCCTATTGGCCATGTGGCATTTCCCAGTTCGGCTAATTATATCATCGCTCCTATATAAATGCGCCAAAATAGCTGGAGCCCTGCTAGCTGGCCTGACTGAAGAGAAAACTAGAGTCTTAACTAATCCTAGCAGGAGGGAAGCCAGGATGAAAAGGGCAGTGTTGTGCCCACCTCCTAGTGATGATGATGATGGTGGTCCCTAGAAGACATCAATCAGCGATGCCCCTGCCCTAACTAGCCAGTGTGGCTAGCTTCAGATTGTTTCAATAGGACAAGAGTCTAGACCTGAAGAGTAAATTCTAGGGTAAGCGCCTCATTTGCAGCCAATTGTCAGTGCAACAAAGGACCCTATTATTTTGCATACAGACACACACATAGCACTCATGGAGAGGGCTTCCCTTAGCATAATTTAAAGGTGTCACATCATCAAAAGAGGCTGCCCTCCCCCTCAAAAGAGAAGTCTCTCACCTAATCAATGCATGTGTTTTGAGATTTACATTTACACTCAAAAGACAGTGCTGTATTGCTCACTCTGCCAAGTATCAGACTGATCACCCCCTTCCTATTCAACTTGCTAATTTGACAGTAGCAGAATAGGTTTGAATCCACCTGGTCACTTACAGCCTCTCTTTGCACAGTTTCAAAGGCAAAGACTAGCAGCCACTCCTCAGACCTTATTGATTTGCACAATAATCCTGGGTGCACTTGAATCCCAAAGGACTTATTCTGCCAAAAATATTTTGGGAGGCTTCATAGAACGAGGCAATTAAAAATAAATTACTATGGACTTGCTATCCCTTCAATATTAGATATACTATGCCAATAATGCTGATCTATGTCATTTCATTAACTTTATCAAAAGAGCTAAAGTAATTAGTTTTCAGGAAAAGGTGCTTCTAGACAGGAAGCGTACACACACAGGACATATATATATCAGCATGCACATATGAGCAAGCATTTTGCTCTGGGGAGCAGGTTACATTAGGCACACCGACGGACTAAATTAAACTGCATGGCACTTTCAAATGTGAGAATTCTTTCATTTGTTTTTTGTTAAGAACCAACTTAACAAAAAAACAAACAAAAAAAAAAACTAGAAAGTGGAAACTTAGAAGAATTATACAATGCTACAAGTGATGAAGTTCACATTCCATGCTAAATCAAACAGAGTAACAGAACACAATTACCAGGTTCACATAACAGCTTAGGCACAAACTGCTAAATCATAACGTGGGACAAGTTGGTTCATATGGTCTGCTAAAAGAACAGCCAAGTTCCTACAACATCTGAACTTCAAACCGCCCAACCTCATTTTTAGCACGATCTACAATGTTATGGGAACTCGGTCCCTTGAATGCCACAAAGAGACTTACCGAGAGACACATCTTAGACCTGTCTCTCAACTACTGATTGATACTCTATGCTAGATTAATTCTCAGCCTTGCGCCACACTATAATTTGAGTGCAACAGTATCATGTAGATTAGAGAATAGAAATGAGAACAGATTAGTGCATTCACAGAAGCCTGATTGCACAAAGATCACACCACCCAAACCACTGTTTCCCAAATTTGGCAACTGTAAGATGTATGGGCTTCCAGAATTCCCCAAGGCCAAAACTTTGCCTCCCAAGATGTATTTTATTTTGTCATGAAGATAGTAAAAGTAATGGTAACAGCAATGAAGTCTCATAATAATGCTAAAAAATGCCTGCAGAGCCCAGTTCATTAGAAACGGGCCCCTTTAGAGTTTAAGCATGGCTCAAATTTGCTGCACGTGACATCAACATGAAATATCTTGTGTTTCACAAACTATCTCACAGCACTCTTCTTACCTCAATGAGGTATCTGGATGTACTTCCATGTGGGTTTCCAGCCCATACTTGCAAGAGAATTCTTTGAAACAGACTGGACATCGATAAATTTCATCAGCCCTTTTTTCAGTTTCACCATTTTGTGGTTCCTCCACAACCTGTTCACGGTAAAAAAAAAAAAAAGAGAGAAATGTTCAAACCAAGGCTGCAATTTAAGTAACAGTTTCTGAAAGCAATACATTTCAGCTGGTAAATAATTCACTGCTTTATCCCTTGGCTAAATGTTACAAAAAGGGATTTACTCTATATGGATCAATAAGGATAAACCCAAAATTTAACCAGGAATTTCTTTTTATATTTGGAGATCCATTAAAAAAAAAAAGTCCTGAACATTAAGGAATGTAAATGTTTCCTTACAAAGCAATTTAGTTTAACTAGCTCTTTTGACCTCTTTGGATATTTCTCTCATTCCACTCCCTTTATCCCCTTAAGAGGTATTCCACATCACACAGAATATGAACATATGGAGGAAATTACTTCAGTTCTCAAAGTTATCAGGCAAAACAATTTGATGACAATCAATCGTCACTCACTCAAAACAAATCCAGTATAGGAATGTAATTATTCCAAATAATAATAATAATAAGTACAAAGAATCAAAATGCAGAACTCAAAATATTGTTTGAAGTTGCCATGTTGACAGAGGTTTTCACTAATATTTTATCATGAATCTTTGGAGATAATCCAAAGTTACACTATTTTATACACTATCATTTATTTGACATCATTCCTTTAGGTAAATAATGGAGATCAGCATAGATAAATAGACATCTTCACAACATCTTCTGTTGGCTGGGAACTACAGGAGCTGAAGAAAAACCCACAATGTTTTTATTTCTTGTCCTGACTAGTTACTTTGTTAAGTATATATCTTTATCCAAAATACTGCATAATACTTTCATAAGAAGTATGCACAACTTCTAAAACATGCTGTGTGTCTAAAATTACAAACTGGCTATTGTGTATCTATTATACTTCGCCTTCTTTCCATTTTTAAGTGATTAACTGAATTCATAATCTCTCATTTTAAGCAACCAGTGGGATTTTTTTTTTTTTTTTGCTAGAGGACCTTCTTTGCTGGACTCTGCTCTTCCTTGTCGGCCTCAGCCTCATGACTGAATTTTCGTTTGGTGGACAAGCGCCTGCGTTTCAGTGGAGAGGCAGGTGTTGTACTTGTGGCGCCCGTTGCATCCTTCTCGTGGATTTTCATATGTCTAAAGTCAGGTGGGAAAAGAGTGAGAAGGCAAAAAAGAAGACATTCGTTACAGGTTCTGAACTGGAAAGAAGTTCTAATCAAAGTTATACTTGCAAAGAAGCCAATTTCTTGTTTAAGGAAACTCAATCATAAGAATAAGAGTTGATTCTTTTTCTTTTTTAATATGCTAGTTACTAAGCTTTTCAACATCAATTTAAGATATCAGAAGTATACAAAAGAGCACATTATCTGACAAGCCAAAGACAACAAAAGTACTTTGGGGCTAGACTGAGGCCACATTTTCCAAATACCACTCTTAAGAGAGCCACCAGTATCTTTAATCCTTCATGATCTGAAAGTGTTTTATTAGGAGCCCTCATTTCAGAACACAGGATGTAGTCAGTGCAAAACCGACAGCTGTTAACTGACTCACTAAAGCATCTTTTCCCTGTTTTAACTTCCCCATTTTTTAAGGATGTGTCAAGTCATTTGTCCCAGAAACTGAGGTGCAAGAGAAGAGGAGAGACATTTGGTCAGGGTGGTTGTTTGTATGTTGTCTCATACAGTCTGAGTTGATGAAAGCTTGTTCCATTATGGCTCCGTGGGGTGTCCAAAAATACTTTAGCATGCTAAAATTCTGGGTCTCCACTGAGGCAAATGGAAATATTTATGCTAACAAGGGAGCAGCAAAAAAAAAAAAAAAAAAAAACCTCCAGGGTGCGTTTGGTAAAGTGTAATCAACGCAGCAATAATGACTTTAAGCAAATCCAGATGCATCCAAGCAATACAGTGAGCTGCTTACTTTTCATGAAACCCATTCTGTACAGCCATAGGTTGGTTCTCTTGGGACATACTGGTACTGATTTAATAAATAGATAAATAAACAGTGCAACTGATAAAGCAAGCTCAGAATTCATAGGCAGTCTTAAACTGAAAAATAGCAATAGCAATAGCAATAGCACTTAGACTTATATACCGCTTTACAGTGCTTTACAGCACTCTCTAAGCGGTTCACAGAGTCAGCATATTGCCCCCAACAATCTGGGTTCTCATTTTACCCACCTCAGAAGGATGGAAGGCTGAGTCAACCTTGAGCCGGTGAGATTTGAACCGCTGAACTGCTGAACAGTCAGCTGAAGTAGCCTGCAGTACTGCACTCTAACCACTGCGCCACCTCGGCTCCTCGGCTCCTCGGCTCCAAAATACTTGCGTATACAAACTTATCATTATCAGGGACATTCATTTCAATTTAAAGTTAAATAAACCAGGAGGGAGAAACCATCCATTTGAAAATGAGGTCAGCAGAATTATCAATTTGTCATTTTTTAAAGGCAAACTCCTAATTCTAAATGTGTAGCTCCAGTTTCCCAGAACTAAAGGAGATTGAAGAAGGGACTTAACAGAACGGACTAAGGAAGTGGGAGGGTGGGAGTACTATAGGAAAAGAGGGGGGGGACGACTTGGAGGATAATTGAGGGTAGGGATATAATTGAACTTTCCACCTGGACTCAAACCTGATTATACGGGATGGGGGGGGGGAAATAGGCAGAAGGACATTCAACCAAACTGACCAAGATAATATTTAAAGAGAACTAATCATCTCTGCGGCATTGAGATTTTCTCATGGAGAGTTTCACCTAGTTAACTGAATGCACAGACTCCAACAATTAACTAAGTAACAGCAAAGAGAAAAATTCAGACGATAAAGAGATGATATCATTTAATCCTATTAGGAATACAGAAGAGAAGCCTATTCACTTAAGTATATTTTTGAAATTTAAGAAAATTATCTATTTCCATATTTGAGATTTATTCTGCAAGGTATGAACTGTTGTTTTCTTTTCCTTTTTTTATTTTTACAAAAATATATAATACACCTGCTGTAAACCAGTCTCTCCCTCCCCTTGCCCCTCCTCCCCCCCCTTGCTGGCTTTGGATTTGTACTTACAACTAAATTTATTTATACTTCTGGCAAAGCAGGATATTTTTTTTCTTTAAAATAAGAAAGAAATGAATTGACCAGCAATACCCAAGTAAATTAAAGTACAAAAAGATAATTAAAGTACAAACAGTATAAAACATGGAATTTTTTCTGCTCCTTCACTCTGCACCACAAAAGTATGCTGGAATCTTAGATAATAAGTTTTAGTTGACTTCCACTTCTTCAGACTTGACAAGCAGCATACAAAACCCACAAACAACTGAAATGTTTTAGCTGCTGAAGTGGCCATGGTAATATACCTAAAAAAGCACTATAATCAAAAGTATGTTTCTATGTATGTTTTTAATCAGTGTAATCATTTTTATGTATTGACAAATGAAAATTAACATTTTCTGAACTAAGAAATTCAGGAGAAGGATTTAGAAAATACAGCTTAAATGAAATCAAGATGCATTCCGATACTCATCATGTCCAATTAAACTCAAAGGGATTTACTTCGGAACAGACATTTATAGAATTACAATCCTACTTTTTCATATTTGCTCATCTCTTTTCACAGAAGGCCTGAATCCCAATAGAGACAATTTAATTCATTTCCAGTGGGACAGCAATGTAAGTATCTCACAGCACGTTAAATATGAACCAATAAAAAAATTAATCTCTGTTAAGACATTCTGATTAATGTTGCCAGGTTACCTCAAACATTACTGAAATATATTGTGTATGATCTCTAGCACCCTGGGTATAGCACATTCTGAAGCCAGTCTAACACCAACATTATTCACCAAAAATATTAATTTTAATTCTAACCAGTCTGAGTGACTTCAGATCAACTTGAAGTCATCATCAGTTTACAGTACATTAGTTGTCTATTTAGGCAATATTGTGATGTTATTGTTTTTATCGTAGTTTGTTTTTACATAGTTATTATTGTATTTCATTCCAGCAACTACTTGAATTGAATGTGTTGTAAATGTTTAATATACAAATTAATTATTGTCCTGAGAAAGAGAGATGATCCTCTTTATCTAAATTTGTATGCTCAGGCAGTGATAAATTATCATGGTTTATCAGGAAAATTATACTTATACTAATTTCAAATGCAAGAATTTGAACCTGAGTGCATAAAATAGGGCTATACATTTGGGGGTGAGGGCAAATGCCTTTGCCTTTTGAGTGGCATGTTGGAGGCAATTAAAAACAAAAAACATGGCATTTGATTTCATTGATTCAATGCAGAGTAAACTTCCAATATATTTAATAACAGTTCAGAAGGGGCTCTTGAAATTTTATTCAAAAGCTTTTTGTAGCTTTATGTAACCCTGGAGTCTAAGTTCATCCACCTTGTGTAAGAACTACTTATTATCACAGGAATGATGCTCCAAAATAAAAGAGTCATATTTGTCAAGTATATTAGAAATACATAATACAAATAATTTACGGAAGCACATCTCAATTGCACTTCTATAAATTATGTAAGAAAAATAAGAAAAACCAAATGCACAGATATAGACTAGGTGGGACCTGGCTCAACAGTAGTAACTGCGAGAGGGATCTTGGTGTCCTAGTGGACAATCACTTAAATATGAGCCATAAGTGTGTTGCTGCTGCTAAAAAAGCCAATGCAGTCTAGGACAGAGCAGTAGAATCAAGATCACATGAAGTGTTAGTACCACATTATAATGCCTTGGTAAGACCACACATGGAAAATTGCATCTAGTTTTGATTGCCATGATATAAAAAAGATGTTGAGATGCTAGAAAGAGTGCAGAAAAGACCAACAAAGACAATTAGAGAACTGGAGGCTAAACCATATGAAGAATACTTACAGAAATTGGGTATGTCTAGTTTAATGAAAAGAAGGACTAAGGGTGACATGATAGCAGTGTTCCAATATTTGAGGGGCTGCCACAAAGAAGAGGGAGTCAACCTATTCTCCAAAGCACCTGAAGGCAGGATAAGAAGCAATGGATGGAAACTAATCAAGGAGAAAACCAACCTAGACTAAGGAGAAATTTCCTGATAGTTAGAACAATTAATCAATGAAACACCTTGCCTCCAAAAGTTATAGGTGTTCCAACACTGGAAGTTTTTAAGAAGAGATTGGACAATTTGTCTGAAATGGTATAGGGTCTCCTGCTTGAGCAAGGTTGGACTAGAAGTCCTCCAAGGTCCCTTGCAACTCTATTATTCTGTCAATTCATCACAATGAGGTAGGTTTTCAGCATCTGTAGCATATATAACCTTAAAGCAAAATTTTCTTGCTTCTCCATCTCTGCCCTTAGCATAAGATAATGTGTATGCTTTCCTTACAAAGCACAAAAAATAACTGTAATGAAAAACAAGTAATAAGTAGAACTTTCTACAGTTCTAAATGGAGACAAACTTATTAAAAGTTGATGGAAATACCAGGAAGTTCTCCCATTTCTTCCAGTTAGTCTGAATAAAAACATTTGTCGCTTTGAAATAATTAATTCTTGTGGTAAAAGTAATCTTATTTTAAAGCCATCTTAAGAGTTTCATATAAACCAAAGGTGTGACCAGTTTGGAGGTTATTGTTCACATGCGAGTTTATTTTCACATCTGTCAAACCATAAGAAAGGCCTTGCTGAATCAGCCCAAAGACCTATTTAACCCAGTATCCTGTTTCCACAGTGGCCCACCAGAGGCCTATGATGTCTACCAGCAGGACATAAATACAATAGTATTCTCCCAAGGGGAGTCTGCAGCAATTATGCTGAATAGCATATTGTCTCAAAGGTCAGGAGTAATATAGCTATTATGACTAGCAGCCATTGATAAATTTATCCTCCATGAATCTTTCATCAAATCATTCTTTCTACTTCTGCACATGTATTTTAATGCTAAGAACTTAGTACACTTATTTATTATGAGGTAAAATGGTTGCTGTTCTCAACTGCTCATCTTCAAACCAGCTTGTGTGGGAAAGGAGAGAAAAATTATCTTTAGCCTCCCCACCCTCCAAGTTCCCTTTTGTACTCAGTTCTCTTCTGACTATAACTGCTAAAACCAGCACTATTTCTTGCCATTTTAAAACTGTGTTAATAATCATGTCACCGTTAAAAATAAAAGAAAACCCTCTCCCAGCCCAATTGTGTATGGTTATACTCACTTAGCAGTCCCAAACCTTCAAAAGAAGGGAAGCTACTGCCAAAATTATTCACCTATGTCTGAGAGCTTTTGTAACAGAGTATTAAATCACACCCAAATCCTTCTGATCTTCTAGCAGTACAGAAAATTCTCAACTTACAACCATTTGTTTAGTGACTGTTCAAAGTTACAAAGGCACTGGAAAAAGAGACTTTTTTTAAAAAAGTCTATTTTTCAGACTTATGTCCCTTGCAGCATCCCCATGTTCAAAGATCAAAATTTGGGAGCTTGGCAAATAGTATATATTTATGACGGTTGCAGTGTCCAGAGATCATGTGATCATCTTTTGCAATCTTCTGACAGGCAGTCTATGGGGAAGTCAGATTTACTTAATAACCATGTTAGTAACTTAACAACTGCAGTGATTCACTTAACTGTGGCAAAAGATAGTAAAATGAGGCAAAACTCATTTAACATCTGTCTCGCTTAGCAATAGAAATTTTAGCCTCAATTGTGGCCATAAGTCGAGGTCTACCCATCAGAAGTCATAGTCATGGAAACTTCTTTTCATAGAACATAAGAGCCATGGTGGCACAGTGGTTAGATTGAAGTATTACAGGCTAATTCTGCTGACTGCCAGCTGCCAGCATTTTGGCAGTTCGATTCTCACCAGCTCAAGGTTGACTCAGCCTTCCATCCTTCCCAGGTTGGTAAAATGAGGACCCAGATTGTTGGGGGCAATATGCTGACTCTGTAAATTGCTTAGACAGGGCTGTAAAGCAATGTGAAGCGGTATATAAGTCTAAGTGCTATTGCTATAACAAACCAGAAGAGTATATGAGACTCTGCATATGAGGAGAAGGGAAGTGAGTGGCAAGAACATTTTACAGTATGTCTCTAGAAAGCCAAAATGTGTAGCAAGTATCTCATGAGTTTAAGTGTTCAGATTTGGGGGTGGAGTGCTGTTTTACACAGTCAATCTACTAGGATCTCCTGATTCATCCTTTTAGCAAACAAGGCATTTTCCAAGTTCTTTACTGCACTTTACCACACCCCACAATGAAAGAGCATCCTAATCATCTTCCTTCAGGGCTTCCAGGTGAGAGGAGAAGGGGCGTTGGTCTTACCTGATACGCCTCTTCTCCGAAATATGGATATAGCATCCAGGAATGGGTTAATCCGTCTGCTCCGTGATTGGACTGAGTGAGCCTGTCAAGTTGTTTAAGTGCCTCCCTTGTTGCTATGCTTGGCAGTTTGGAACGAAGGAGCGAAGACGACAGACTCTGTTGTGCCACCGAAAACAAGAACATTCCTCTGGCCTAACGCCACCAACAGTCCAACGACTACAACCGTGTGGGGCTGGATGCTATATCCATATTTCGGAGAAGAGGCGTATCAGGTAAGACCAACGCCCCTTCTCCCTCATAATGGATATAGCATCCAGGAATGGGACATACCAAAGCTGGCTGTCCAAACGGGGGGGCCACCTAGTCCGCCAGATGTTGGTGACCTCAGTCCCGTACGACCTGCTGGAGCACGCTCCTACCAAAGGCTGCCTCGGCTGAAGCGAACACATCAATTTTATAATGCCTGACGAATGGGGAAGGCGAAGACCAGGTCGCCGCCCGGCAAACCTCCTCCAACGACGCCTGGGTAACCCACGCAGCCGACGTAGAAGCGCTCCTCGTAGAGTGGGCCGTGATAGCAGCCGGTGGCTGTCGAGATTGCAATTCATACGCCTTGGAAATCGTGAAACGGATCCAGTGACCGACCGTCGACGGCGATATCTTACGTCCCAGTGATGCATGTTGGAATGACAGGAATAGAGATTCTGACTTGCGAAAAACAGCCGTCCACTTAATATATACCCGCAACGCCTGACGTACATCAAGGGTGTGCCAACGCTTCTCAGCCCGATGAACGGGCCGCGGCCAAAAGTTT
>QLTV01000804.1:5976191-5992023 GCA_003457575.1 Thermophis baileyi
GAATAGGGCATCTCCCACAAAGGTGGCCGTGGCCAATCGCCGCTTATGGCGGGCATCCGCCTGCCAATTCTTTAACCATAACAACCTCCGAACCGCCACCGTTGCACCAATAGATCGGGACGCAAACCGATCGGGCTGCATTCAAGGTGGCATCCGCAGTCAGTTGGGCAGCCACAATCAATTTATTAATGTCCTGCTTGAGACGCTTATCAGCGGCCGGAATCCCTTACATCAGCTGCCGAAGCCAAATGAGGGAGGTTCTGGAAAAGAAAGACGCTGTGGTGGATGCCCGGATCGCCCATGCCGCCGCTTGATGAGCCCGTTGGAGTGACTGCTCTGATCGGCGATCGTCAGAGCGCAAGGATTCCGCCGGGTCCCCGAGCAAGCTGGTAGACGCATGTAGCGCTGCCACCGGCGCATCAACCTGCGGAACCTGCAAGGACCTGGCCAAATCAGGGGCCATGTTATACAATTTCTTCTCAGCCGACGAAGGACTGGGGCTCCCACCCAGAGAAGACCATTGTCTCGCGATAATGTCTACGAACATCTTAGGCGAGGGGACCACCTCAGCTTCAGACGTGCGCTCTAGAAACAGAGGGTCCGTCAAATCTTGGGCCTGCTGTTGCTCCGGCTCGGAATTGGGTGGGGCCAAACCTGCTGCAATTTTGGCCTTATGGAGTAGGGGTCGAAATAGATGGATCGGAAACAAACCGACTACTGACGGCATCTCAAGTGGCACGTCGTCATCGCCTGACAACTCCAGGTCAGAGTTGTAGTGCCGGGCAGAAAGTTGAGACTGATCATCACCCGCCGACTGGTCGGATCCCTGACCCACTGACTGAGCATAGTCGTCTGCCAGACACTCCATGTCATATCCCTGGCCAGAAAAAGTACCAGCAACGTCCCTAACGTGTTGCCTGGACTGTTTAAGCCCTTCCGCAATTCCAAGCCTAATTGCCTCTGCCACGATAGCCTTCATGTCGGCCGGAAGTGCTGAACCGGACACGTCTGGGGCCCGAAGGCCGGCCGCCGTGGGAGTAAAGGTGGCCTCTGGTGCAGTATCTCGCTGTTGCGAGGTCCCCGCAGCAGCTGAAGACAATGGGAGGAAACTCCCTCCTGGACCCCAAAGTTGACAATTGGAGTTAGCCGCCACAGTGTCCATGTTGGTATCCCCAACAGTAGACAAGTCAGTCTCAAGTGAGGGTGGCCCCAAAACAGCTGACGCCGGGGTGGAACTGGCCTCCCGGCAGTTAGAGGCCACCTTATCACAAAGTTTATCTAATTTCTTGTGGCGACGCTGCTCGGACTTACTGCTCGGCTTGGCTGCCCTGGACGTACTGTGGCCCGAAGGCCGGCCGCCGTGGGAGTAAAGGTGGCCTCTGGTGCAGTATCTCGCTGTTGCGAGGTCCCCGTAGCAGCTGAAGACAATGGGAGGAAACTCCCTTCTGGACCCCAAAGTTGACAATTGGAGTTAGCCGCCACAGTGTCCATGTTGGTGTCCCCAACAATAGACAAGTCAGCCTCAATTGAGGGTGGCCCCAAAACAGCAGATGGCGGGGCGGAACTGGTCGCTCGGCGGTTAGAGGCCGCCTTATCACAAAGCTTATCTAATTTCTTGTGGCGACGCTGCTCGGACTTACTGCTCGGCTTGGCTGCCCTAGACGTAGAGGGCTGCGCCTTGGATGAAGCGGGCCGTTCAGAGTCAGATGACCCATGAGAACCACGATGTCCTTTGCCCGTCCCAGACGAGGTGGAGCCGTAAGCCTTGGACGCCATCTCACTGGCACCACCCGGCAATGTCGCACACTGATTAGGCAAGAAACAGTGACCAAAGCCAGATGCCAGCTGATAAGAAGTCAGTTCAAAGGCAACACTGGCAATGTCTCTTGTCAGGTCGTGTCCCAGTGGGACGAGCCTAAATAGCCGTGCCCTTGCTGGGCGTGGCTCTGCCAGTCACCAAGAGCCGTGCCCTTTCGGGACATGGCTAGCCATTGGCCTGGGGGCGCTCACACTCCACTCAAACGGCCTAGGCTGAAATATAGGAATATATGAATATATGGGTGACTTATGCCGTGCCCCACAGGGCGTGGCTGACTGCAAACTGGGAGCGCTGACACTCCACTCAATGCGCATGCAATGCGCTCTTTTCCTGACTTTGTCTCCGGTTTTCTTTTCTTTCTTTTTTTAAATTTATTTATTTATTTATTTATTTATTTATTTATTTATTTATTTATTTTAATTATTTAATTCTGTCCGTTGTGTTTGCAGTCAAGGAGACCGAAATCTTAGTAAGTACACAGGGGTCTTTGGTCTCCACAGGCAGACAGCGTGGCAGTTGCTCCAACCTAAAATGGCCGCTGGCCGATCAAAAGGCTGCTGCGCGGGCGTGGCAATAATTGCGGGCTACCAGAACGAAGGCACAGGGTCAGTGGACCATCAGAGAGCCAGGCACCCCTGCAAGCAAGGTCAATCTGCTCAAATCCTTCTCCTGAGGGCTAAATTTTACAGGAAACAGTTGCGAACGGTCGCGATGCAGCCAAAATGGCCGCCGTGACCTCCGACGACCAGCTGGGATCAAAGGGGCCGATTTGAGGCTGGTGATTCCAAACGGCACATTCCCCAAGCACAGCAAGCGAAATTTGGCTTGTTTAGGGCACACCGATCCCAGCGCAAGAGTCAATTCGCCCAGGTGCTTTAAATAGCAGCCCTGAGCAATAAACGATCCCTGCTGCCTAAAGCAGCCCGAGCTGAGGCTCGGCTATCCGCCCGGCAACAAACTGTCAAAAACTCACCACACCAGATTCAATACAGGAAATTCAAACAGACAAGTCCAAAAATGATTAAGCTGAAATAGCACCCAGAGGAATGGTGGCACAACTGTCCAGAGCGACTGAGTGAACAAAACTGCCAAGCATAGCAACAAGGGAGGCACTTAAACAACTTGACAGGCTCACTCAGTCCAATCACGGAGCAGACGGATTAACCCATTCCTGGATGCTATATCCATTATGAGGGAGAACCCTGATGATTACACAATACATAGACATACACATACACACACACACACACACACACACACACAAATACCGGTATTCTTTCTTGAAATAGACTCTGGTCTTTGAATTTTGGGTTCAAGAGAATGAGCTAAGTATTTTTGCTTTGGCTCATAATTAATGGGAGTTGGAAATAAAACAAATGTCCCCAAATTAGAAAGAAAATGACTTTTGAGTGAGAAAACTGGAGCAGTTTAAGCATACATCACCACCCCTAAGGCGCTGCTGTTAACTAAAAGCTGTTGGTTAAAATAATAATACCCAAAAAATATTATCCAGATTTTTGGTTTTGATTATAAATGCTGTACTTCTTTGGGGCTAACTTACACATCAGTTCAGGAGAGAACTGACAGAATCAAACATCCTTCTATTTCTGCTGGCCATTGACATAAGGTAGTCTGTCCTTTTTGCAGCTGCCACAGAGCAATCTTTCTAACCTTGGTGATTTCAGATGTGCAGCCTTTGATTCCCAGAATTCCCCAGCCAGCATAATTATAGCCGAGAATTTCAGGAATTGGTCTAGAGCAGGGGTGGGGAATGACACCTCTTTTATGACTTGTGGACTTCAACTCCCAGAATTCACGAGCCAGCCATGGTGGCTCAGGAATTCTGGGAGTTGAAGTCCACAAGTCATAAAGGGGCCATCGTTCCCCACCTCTGGCCTAAAGACTGGAGGGCATTGAGGAAGGCTAGGGCTTAGAGTTTGGATATTTTGCTTGCACAGGGTCAAGATAATCGTACAGGGGAAGTTGAAAGCTCATCTCTTCCCTGCCACCCCACCACCCCACCATGTTAAGAGGCAAGCACTAACTGAACTTGACATGTCGATTTGCAATGTTTACAGAAAATTCCCTTGTTCCCAAGATTTATGGGGAATCCTAATATCCACTGAGTCAAAACTGCAGTGCTGAAACATAAAAATAATAATAATAGAAGAGTCCATAGATCTGGGGAAATTGCAGGACACATTTTAAAAAAATTGCAAGCAGAGGAAAAGAATCAATGCATGTCGACTTGCACATGATAAGCAGGGGAAAGGGGTACAGAATTGACCCTAAGCAAAACTGTATTTCAAGCCCTCTCTCAAATGGAGATACCTTACACTGAAGGCTTCCTGGCCTCAATGGGCTACAAAGAAAAAAGTCCAGATGACATGGGGTCAAAACCAGTAAAGTCTCTACCTTGAAAGGTTTCAAACAGCAACACACACACACACACACACACACCTCTTCCCCATCCACATTTTGTTCAATGGGAAGACTAAAGTAAATTTCCCCCCTCCAGCAAACATTTTTCACATACTTTTTTCAGCCCCAGAGAGGGAGTGGCAATGATGTGATGACACCACCGAAGAGGACAAGACCTATTTGGGTAGCAGGATTATGTCCATAAGTCTACCATAGTTATTTAGAGTTTAACTCAACAACAAAAAAGTTTTTAAAATCATGCCACTAAAAAATAGTCACATACTTTAGTGATCATGGAATCTACAACCCTCTGCTGGAAAAGGGCTTGAAGTATTCTGGTATTTTCTGATATTTCAGCAGGTTTTTGTTGGTTGTTTTTTCTAGTTTTTTCTAGTTTCCAGCTCACATGGTCTTTAGGACAGTATTTCCAAATTCTACCAAGCACTCCATATACGTTCCTTTTACGTCTGGTATTCTTTTTCTTAAAGGTTACACATTCTTGTAAAACAATTTATCAATCTTTGTAGTGCACAAGTATACCTACTTTTGAGCTCACAAAATTGAATTCCCTGTCCCTTTAACAACCAGCTAGCATTTTTGAATCAACTGTGTTAAGAATGGGTAACACAGTAAATGCATAATTCTCTTGATGAAACTGTCAGCCAGGCCTGCCCTTATGCAGAATGCTCTATTGTTCTCATTGCTCCCCAATCAATGGCATTCCCTACCATCAAGCTTTCCTTACTAGTCTGCTTTGGACATCTTTCCCCTTTCCAGATTTCACTCTTTTTTCTTTTGTTCTTCCACTTATTTTAACCTTTTATATATCATCTTACGCAAACAGCTGCAATCAAAGAATCCTTATAAATTTGTAAAGACTCTTGTAGTTAAAAGGTTTTGTTGACGGTAAGGAGGAAAAAAAACTAGCCAGCAGTCTACAGGTAGAAAGCAAATTTTTACGACTGTGCTTGTCAAGGAAGTACAAAATTTGACAAGGATGGAAAATCCAGTTGGCACACTCGTTTTGGTAGCTGTTGCTGTTTCACTTGGACACCAGATGAAGGATCAACTCCAATGTCTTCCCCCACCACCACCATCATATCCAACCGGTTCTGCTTTGGCATGCAAGAATGAGCAACTATCAGAATGTACCTTTCTTGTCAGTTCTCTTTTAAACAAGACCAACAAACTGTCACCATTTTAAAAAAAAACCATTGACAACAAAGAAATATAGCATATGGAGTTGGAACTAAACTGTCAATCATTCTCTCATTGCATGCACTTTCCTCCACACTCTAGCAGCTGGTTCCTATGTTCACAGGAGACAGAATAAATTCAGTGTTGTGCCCAACAGCCTCTGTAAGCATTTAATGATAACTGTGCAGGAAGTGGTGAGATGGTCAACAAGAACTAAGGATCTTTGGCATGCTTTGTATTGCTCACTTGTTGCTTACAGAAACATTCTGCACTGACATTACATCTGTTTAATGTGATTTGCTTATTAGCATGATATGTGGATGGGAGTGAACAAATAATGAGCAGATTATTCTACTGCAGGACATCAGAGTTTCTTGTTGGCTAACTCATTGCAAACTGTTCTTTCCTGTGTGGTAAGAACCAGAATATCTGGTTTGTTTGCGGTTTTCTCACTTATTCCTGGTTGATTTTGGTGCCTCAGCCAAGCCTTTAGCCAACTCACATAAAGGCAAGACAAAAGTACATTAAAATTATTACACTCTATAGTCAAATGATTCAATCTTTTAGCAAATGGGCATTGTTGAGAGCAATTATTCCCAACCCAAACCTCTTCAGAAATGCTGGACTATCATTACTAACCATAAACTGAGATTTGTGACTGATGTAATCTAACATATCTAGAAGTTCCAAATATTTGCTTGATGCCATAAGCAACCTGCAGCAAGTAACTTTTTCTTTCCCAGACTGTCATTCCTATGGTGATAATAAGCAATAGGCACTGGTAATGCAGATGGCATCCATTCCCCACCTGTCCATACCACTATGAAAAATAGGAAAAGTATTAGAGAAGGAATGATGTAATGACAGAAAGATGAAATGGTTGCATGTAATATGCCTGTGCTCCCCTTCCTCCACCCCACCCCACCCCACCCCCGCAAATTATCCCACTGACATTCCATATTATTCATCTCTTCAGGGATGAATTTGAAGACAAGGGAATATAATCTACTGTAATTAGGAAGATCAAATTTATGAATCAAAGCATGCTTACTTGGGGCAATGTTCTTTAAGCACATGCAAATCAGCAGATTTTTTACCAAACAGGCCTGCACCTAGCGTTTGAAGCTGGATTTTAAAAAGCGGTGGAGAAATGCAAAACACAAAAATTATGTGTATGTTATATGAATAAAGTGTTGAAAAGGGAAAAGGACAAAATATAAGGCTCTCAAACACAGCGCACAATCTAAGAAATTTTAACTTTATAGAAAACTGGGATAACTTAATAAGGGAAGTGCCAAAGTAATCATAAACAACAGTTAACATACTTGTATATTTCATGCTAAATGTAGTTTTGATATTAATGTAGGATCAGTGCAGTGTAATACTCAAGGTATTATATTATAGAATATCCAGAATATTCAAATCCTGATATGATGACCCCTGTCATGGTTGGCCAGCCCCTCTCTCCCCTCCACGAACATACATACACGTCGCTAAGGAAAGGCACATAAAGGATATAAAAACAATCAAAATAGTAAATAAATTGGAGCATTAGTTGTAAATATGTTCAGAGTTCTGATGATAACTGGTGAATAACCTTTTTCCAAAAATGTCTTCTTTAAATGAGATCAAATGAAAAGCCATGATGAAAGTGAATTTCTGAGAGGAAAAAATGACACCCCCCCCCCCCAAAAAAAAAGTGTCAGTAAACTGTCAAGCAAAACATGCTACCCTTAGAATAGGAATTTAGACTAGCTGGACTTGGTTGTCTATTTAAAAAGGACCAGAGGATATTTGTGCATCTTTACTAGCGTGCTCCGCTTTTCATCTGAAATCAGCACCAGGCCTGCAAGCTTATCTCTACAACCTTGAAAACTGTAAACTGACATTCTTAGGATTCTGATGAGAAAGGCCTGAAAGGAACACCAACTGCCTTGCGGCTATTCGCATGCTCTGTGCTTAGGTTAGCGCACCCATTCAAACGCCAAAATCATTTCATTTTTATTCCATGTCTGGCTTTTCCATTTCTGCCTTCTCTGACTCTACTTTAGCAGACACATACCATCACTCACTTGCAAATAATCAATATTCGGATTTAAGATCAAAACCCTTGGAAGATGCAGTGTGGGCCAGAATGGAGCAATTTTGAAAAGAAAAGAAAAAAGAGTAGTTTACACAACTGAAACTGTTAAAGGTGCAAGTAAAAGCTTGCGCTGAAATAACAAAAGGCCAGTCCGTGCATGCTGTGATACCTCATGATGTCACACCACTCCCTAGCACATAAGGTTTTCTATGTGCAAAGAGATTTTCCCCATCTCTCAGATCGAATATGAAACACAAGGTTCTAAGAAAATTCCCCTGTATCAGGTCAGATGATTTTCTCAGCATGTCAAGGAGAGGTCTTCCCAGTTAAAAGATTCAAGTAACCAACAAGTGAAAGATATCAGACATCAAATCTAGGAATCTTTGAAATGAGGTTATATAAGCCCAGGAATTTCTCTATAGAGGTAGTCCTCGACTTACGACCACAATTGAGCCAAAACATTATGTTGTTAAGAGACATTTGCTGAGTTTTGCCCCATTTTACCACCTTTCTTGCCACAATTGTTAAGTGAGTCATTGCAGTTGTTAAATTAGTAACCCGGCTGTTAAGTGAATCTGGCTTCCCCATTTAAGTTTGCTTGTCAGAAGGTCGCAAAAGGGGATCATGTGACCCCCGGACACTGCAACCGCCACAAATATGAGTCCGTTGCCAAGTGTCTAAATTTTGATCACGTGACCATGGGGGTGGTCATGTGTCGTAAGTGTGGAAAACGGTCTTAAATCACTTTTTTCAGTGCCATTGTAACTTGGAATAGTCATTAAATGAACGAGGACTACCTGTACAGAACTGAGAAATAAACCTATAAGCAAAATCTTCTCCGGGTATAAAACTACATGCATCCAACATAATGATGAATAGCATAAGGATATCATCATCATCATCCATCTGCTTGTACCAGAGGTGGGTTCTAACCCTAACCCTATAGAACCGGTAGTAAACCGGTGGTGACGTCACGGAGCCGGTTCTGTCGGTGCCGGTCTGTGGACGCCGCCATCTTTTTTTTTTTTTTGGATTTTTTTTTTTTAATTGGGGGGGGGCTTTTTGCTGGTTTTTGCTTCTGCGCATGCACAGAAGCCGGGTTTTTGGCACTGCGCATGTGCCGCCATCTTGGTTTTGGCTTTTTTGGGGGGGGGATTTTTTGCTTGTTTTGCTTCTGTGCATGTGCAGAAGCCGAGTTTTCAGCACTGCGCATGCACAGCCACGCATGCCCGCACGGCCCACAATGCGCATGCAGCCACGTGGCGCGGGAGGAAGCGAACCGGCGGCGAGGTAAGTTAGAACCCACCCCTGGCTTGTACCCACTCTGGGAAAAGAATAGCTGCCAAAATTCTTAACATTGGCAGCAGCATTCCTTCAGCTAATACCTTCCTCACTTTCAAATTTCTGACTAGTAAATTACACTGCATGTTTTGACCTAGGAGGATGATCTTCTAGAAGAAATGGTTGAACTTCACATAAGCACAGCTTATAGCGGAATAAAATCTCTGCTATTCACCAAGGCAGCCAATTTGTTTTTTCAGGCTGCTTGTACGAGCCTGGAAAAAGATGTGGCTGCTATAAGCAGCTGACCTATTATAATTAGAGAAGGCACATCTTGTTTTCAGGCTTCTTCAGTAACCTGGAGAAAGACCAGCTGCTTTCGTAAATAGAGAGGTGCTTTTATAGAAAGTTCAAAAGGCTACGGTACTTCCAAATCATTTTCGAAGTGTACACAGCCCTACTTTACAGGTTTTCCTCTAGCTCCAGCACGGCCAAACCATGATCATATTAAAAGATCTCATGGTGATCAAATAAAAATTCTCTAAAAAATACCAAAGCAAGCAGGAATGTGATGGAAAAAATCAATATTCTCTGTTACAGACACGGCAAGATCCTTCACTTCTGGGCCTACTCCTCCCTATGAGGTCTGAAACAAATCGCTAAAACTAAGTACTCCAAAGCAAAGAGACCATTCATTTAATAAGACGTAAGAAAAAAAAGGATGAAAGGCAATATGAAAAGAGATAAATAGCTGTGCATCAGCCAACCTACAGTGTGACAAAAATCCCATGTGAAGCACACAGAACCCCCTATTAAATGCTAATTTGTTCAACCTCAGTTCTCTAGAATTGATGTAATAACCAAAATTAAATTCTTGAAAGCAGGATGGCAACGCTGAGTAATTCAACAGAAACCCAAGAGCAGAACACGCACAAGGAAATTCCTCTGTAGAAGTCCCACTGAAATGAAAGGGAGCAACCTAAGAACATATTTTAATTCTTGGGTTATTCCCACTCACTGCAACGCAGCAGCCCATAGAAAAACTTTGCAGTAGGCTGTGACCCTGAATATATCATGCTTAATATTAAGACAGAAAATCAGTTGAAAAAGATGAGCAAGATATATCTGCTGTTAAGAGTACCATCTTCAGAACATACATTGTATGTCAGGGGTATCAAACTCAAGGCCCGGGGGCCGAATCCAGCCCACGGGGTGCTTAGATTGGGCCCCCTGGAAACAACGAAGGACCGGCCCGCAGTGCCTCTGCCAGTGAAAACGGAGTTCAGGAGGGCCACATGTGCCCCCCCCCCGAGCTCCGTTTTCGCTAGCAGAGGATTGCAGGAGGCTGTCACAGCTGAAAATGGAGCTTGGGAGCCCATTTTCGCTGGCAGAGTGCTCGGGCCACCACAGGTGCGCCCCCCCGACACGAGTGATGTCATGCTGGCCACGCCCACCCCGGCCCCCTGAGGTCAAACACAACCCTGATGCGGCCCTCAATGAAATCGAGTTTGACACCCCTGTTGCATTTCTTTGAAAGAAATCTACAATATAACGGAAAACAAACTGGTTTAATATGGCAGGCACTTTATTAAAATGCATGTTAAAACTTGCATCCACAACCTCACTCGTTCCATTTTAGGTTAGCAGAGTCTTTGTAAATGGGACTGGTAAGCCATCAACCACAAAACAGGACACAAATGGTGCTTGAAAATCTGCACAGTGAGGAAGTATTCCAGCTAGTCAAGAGAAGGAACCTGAGATACCCCAGTCTCCCTCCTCACTGCAAAAACTGAGTGATTTTTGAAAAGCACTTTTTCTAAGTAAAACCCAATGCAATACTGCAATATCTCTATCCACAGCTGATAAGAGTTTTGTCAGATGCATATGCAGTATTGTACATTTTATCCTGGCCAACAGTCAGTAATCCCCAGAAGGACCTCACTCTGCTACCTGCAACGTTAACAGATTTCCACGCCTTCTCATTAATGGCCTGTTAATGTACGGGCAGGGCCTCTGGGACAATTTAATATAGCATCATGATGGAAAGATACCACTGTGAAAACAATCTATTTTATTGCTTTGATTTTCAAAAGATATTTTATTCCAAACTAGAACCTGTTGGTGTCGGCTGCCTTGTGACTCACTACATTTTTCCTTACAGGAAAAATATGTTTCAACATTTTTGGTACTCATCACGCCTCCCGGAACCAATTAACAATGGGTACCAAGGTAGTTGAGTTTGATAGCTGACATACAGATCAGAGATCAAATATGACATAAATAAAGCAGGTTCAACTATTTATTTATTAAAGAAATTTATATAGCTGCCCAACTCACATAGGTGACTCGAGGCAGCTTACAATATTTAAAAATCCACCACATAAAAAACCAATGACAAAACCACATTTTATGTCTTTTGAAACAGACAATTGGGGGCCAATTGTACCTCTGCGGGAATAACATTCTATAGAAAAGGGGCCACTACTGAGAAGGGCTTATCTCATAATGACCAATTTCTACTATTAAATATATCTCCCCTCCAGTAGCACCATTAACACACACAAGAAAAACATTCTTGTACATAAACGTCTTTAAAATACAGGTAGTTCTCTGTTTATAATCATTTGCTTAGTGACCGTTCAAAGTTACAAGGCATTGAAAACAATGACATGCTTGTAGCATCTCCATAGTCATGTGATCAAAATTCGGGCACCTTGACACCTGGCATGCACTGTCCGAGGATTGTGTGATCACCATCTGTAACCTTCCCAGCTGGCTCCAGATTCAGTTAACATCTGCAGTGGTTCACTTAACAACAGTGGCAAAAGAAGGTTGTAAAATGGGGCAAAATTCACCTAACAACCGCCTTGCTTAGCAACAGTAATTTGGGACTCAATTGAGGTTGTAAGTTAAGGACTTCCTGTATTCCATCATAAAATCAATTTTGTTTACCTGGCAACTAGTGTTTCCCTTGTGGTGCCTATTTTTTCAGTGCGTTGTACAGCCCTTTTCTTCTCCCAGCACACACTAAAGCTTTTCCCCCCCAAATATTGATATTTCTATCAACCTGAACAGGATGGTCCCACTTTACAACATAGGGCGATTTTTAAAATGTTGGGAAATTTTAAGTGCCTTAAATAAGAAAAGGTCACTCATTCAACCCAGCAAAAACTCAGAAGAATTCTTCTGAATTGGAAAGAGAGTTCTCAGAATTAGATTAGAAGATTTCTTGCTTCGTTTGTTTCAAACAGAACAGCTTATTATTTTGCCTATCAGAAAGAAGATACTAATCACAACTATAAACTTTCTGCTGCTCCATAAGAAATTAATGAAGACGTGAACCAGAAGTACCCAATATTGTATTGCATCAGGGGTGAAATGCTACCGGTTCGGCCTGGTCCGGGCATACCGGTAGCGGCGGCCGCCGATGGTACGGCGAACCGGTAGCGGTGGCAGCAGAAGGCTCCGCCCACCCGTCACCATTTTCTTGTTTTTAACCCTCTGCGCATATGCAAAGCATTCTGCGCATGCGCAGTGGGTGAAAAAGCGCACACGCACAAAGCGCATACTTCCAAACTGGTAGGGAAGGTAAGTAGATTTCACTGCTGTATTGCATGCATAGGGATTGAAAAGTACTCTGAACTATGGAGCACATGTAATTAAGGTACAGTTAGTCCTCCGGTTACGACAGCAATTGGGGCTAGGATTGCCATCCCTAAGTGATGTACTCTAAAGTGTGCCGCATTGCTTAGCAAAGGCAATCCCAGTTGCCGTTGTAATCACAGGATATATAGGTCATTAGGCAGGAAGACGAGGGAGACAAGGTTGCTGTGGGGGTGGAGAGGGGGAGGTGAAAGGGAAGTTTGGAGTGGGCCAGCGAAGGCCTGAAGGGGCTGGTGTGAATTGGGGAAAGGCCTTGGGGGGGGGGGCTGAAAGGGTCCTGCGGGCAGGAAAAGAAGTGGGAATGACCTGTGACCTTCCCTGGTGGCTTTCACATTGATTTTCCTTGTTGGAAGCCAGGGAAGATCCCAAATATCTCCCTGCAATATTATAATAATGAGCCAGGCTCTCAAGCACCCAGACTGTGATCACATAACTGCAGAGGTGCTGCAATGGCCAAATCCTGGAGGATAGGTCATATGTCCATTTTTTTCAGCATCACTGTATAGAACAAGTGGACATAAACCCAAGGAATATCTGTGATCCTAACATGTAGTTCTTGCCACTCTTAGCAGCTGGAATGCCAAAAATTAACACCAACTCTGGTGACTTCCTGAGAAAAAGGAAAGTACAGGTAGACTTATGACTACAATTTATGTTGCTAAGTGAGACATTTGTGATGTCTCACATAAGTGAGTTTTGCCCCATTTTACGACCTTTCCTGCCACAGTTGTTAAGTGAATCACTGCAGTTGATAAGTTAGTAACACGGCTGTTAAGTGAATCTGGCTTCCCCATTGTCTTTGCTTGTCAGAAGGTTGCAAAAGTTGATGTGACTTTGGGACAATACAACCATTATAAATATGAGTCAGCTGCCAAGCATCTGAATTTTGATCATGTGAACCTGGGGATGCTGCAACAGTTGTAAATGTGAAAAACAGTAATAAGTCACTTTTTTCACTGCCGTTGTAACTTTGAATAGTCACTAAATGAACTGTTATAAGTCAAGGACTAATTGTATTATCAGAAAAAAGTATCTTCAATCTGTAAACCAGAGGGGTCCAACTTTGGCCACTTTAAAACTTGTGGACTTCAATTCCCAGAATTCCCTAGCCAGCCTATCTTGTGGAGTTGAAATCCACAAGTCTTAAAAGTTGCCAAGGTTGGACACCCCTGCTGTAAACCAATCAGTTCCAAACTGAAACTGGAACTGGAGAAAAAGGTACTCTGAAAAGTGCACCTGAAGATACTATAAACTGCCACTTAGGAAATGTAATTTCAAGATGTTTCCTTAAAAGTGCACCAAGACGAACAGACTCTTCCAGATATAATTCACCGGTGGGAAGAACATCTTGAAAAGGCCCCACCTTTGCCTGACACTGTTTTCTCAGGGGAGAGATCTTCTGCCATTCGTTTTTGACTAAGGAACAAAATGCATCCTGGGTTAAAAAAAAAAAAAGCTAACTTTTGCCAATGGACATCTTCTGTAAATTTGCATTCTGGACCTGATGGATCCTGTACAGCACAAGTCCTCCAAGACTTAACAGGAGGGTAGGGGGTCAATTTAGAAAATTCACTCTACATCTCAGTAAGTTAGAACAGTGAAAGGACCCCACTCAGGGGTGGGTTCCTCCCGGTTCGGACTGGATCGCCCGAACCGTTAGCGACTCACTGGTGACGTCACGGATCCGGTTCGGTCAGTGCCGGTCCATGGGCGCCGTCATCTTTTTTGGGGAATTTTTAGTGAATTTTTTTACTGTTTGGAAGGTTTTTCCTGTTCTGCCGCTTGAAAAAAGGCCCTCCCGCCCGCCCCTGCGTTTATACTGACCTTTATTCCTTCGCCCAAAGCACAGCTGATCAGCTCCGCAGCTGTGTTTCGGGCTGATTGAAGCTACTGAGCATGTGCAGAAGCCAAATTGCCCGAGGGAACGCGTACGCGTGCGAGCAGAGGGAGGGAACGTGCGCACACGTGCGAGCGGAGGGAGCGCACGCGCGCAAAATGTCGCAATGCGAACCAGTGGGGAAGGTAAGTGGAACCCACCCCTGACCCCACTGAATATTCAATCTGGCTAGGAAATTAAAAGGGTAACTGCATTCTCATCTTTAGGCCACCTCTTTTATTTAGCAGGTATCTAAGAGATGGTCACACAGAGATGGGAAAAGCAACATAGGAAACAGTTTTTAACCTATATACTACTCACAATCCACATTTTCCTAAACAGGAATCATTATTGCCTTGCAGAAAATTGCCTAATTCCTCCCATACGATCAAGAAATGCATAGTGCAATGGACACCTAAGTTCCAACATGAATGGCCTGATATGTCAAGCACGTTGCCAAGCACTTCAAGAACCTGTTTGGCCAGGCTTGCTTCAGGGATCAAATATAAATATTTTGAGTTACGTGATTCTGCCGCCCTGCAAAGGAGAAGCATGCTCAAGTGTTGCCAACATAAATTTCATACATGCTGTCTCTTGAGCTACACTGCTTGTTACTCGTCAACAGGACTGCTTCCCTTGAATCTCTTAAGCCTGCAGTTCATTTCAACAGAGCTAAAACAGAAGGAGGAGGACATTCATTGAAATGCTTTGTCAAGCTAGAATTTGTCACAAGGTTGTTAGATGTAATCAGAGAACAAGTATTATTTTGCAGATTTTATGATCTCCCTTTACTAAGGTGAGCTACAGCAAATCAGTTAAGCACCCTTTAAACGATTAAAAAAAAAAAGAATTAAAGACGAGCGAATAAAGACGTTTTTAAGCATCTCAAATGAGGGAAAATTAACTGCCAAGGACGATTAGAGAGAAGAGATAGATGGACTGCCTTTAAGAGGATATTCTAGGACTATGCAGCCAATCTGAAAAATGACCCTATCCCTGGCATTCATCAGTCTAACTCTTCTCACAACCCAGCCAAAGAATAGAGTCTAGGATGCTTATTTTAAGGCAAAGGCAAATATATGTAGATGTATCACTTCTACTGAGAACTTGGTTCAAAATCATTTAGGGCTTTATAGGTCAGTACCTGTTCTGACCCAGGCTTCCTGTTAAAGCATAAATCACAAATGTAGTCCCAAAAAACCTCTTTTTATTTCAACAGCTGTGAATTATGTTCATTCTCGGCCGTAATAAGTCCTAAACAGTTTTAATTAGTCCGACAGAAGTCTGCCACAGTCTTTCGGGAGAAGGCTGATAAGCACCCACCTTTATCTCCCTTGACACACTGCCAAAGACCTAATTGGCAAGTAGCTTTGCAAGGCCAAACAGAGCACAGAGTCAAAACGGAACTGCTGAGTTACACCGACCAGAATTGAACCAAGTTGCTTCCTGCAAAGCTCACATCCGTTTGCTCCACTTTTATGAAAAATAGGAG
>QLTV01000804.1:5992028-6013194 GCA_003457575.1 Thermophis baileyi
AAGCCTTACTCCCGAGTAGTCCTTCTCCTCTGTAACTGTTCTTGCCTTCTGGCAGCTCTGCGCATGCGTGCATTGAGAACAGCCTCCCCCTGTTCCTCTGCCTCGCTCATGTCAGCCTCTGGAGGCTCTGGAGTCAGCACAGACCTCCCGGATGGCCCGGGCTGGAGCTCTGCCTCCAACACCGGGCCTTCTCCAGACTCCAGTACTGGCCCATGTTCCTCCCCAGCATCCTCGCTGTCCGACTCTGCTGCCAGCTCCGCAGGCCGCTGGTGGACCACAACAGTACCAATGTGTTAAATTGGAATAGCTGCAGCACTGCAATTTGTTTTCTGAATGAGTACACAATAAGGGTGACCTCAGGCACCTTTAGAAAAGACTAGACAAATTTGTCAACAATAGTTATTAGTCTTGTGAAGCTGAACAGAATGTCCTTGTGAAGAGCAGTACAACTCTGATTATCAGGTAACTGGACAAACAGAAGATACTTCTGCCTTACTAGGCTGACCACCATTGGAGGGATGGGTGGGGGGCAGTTGAATTTGGTAGAGTCTTAGTCTGATTCAAAAGTGTCTGCTTATGCTCTCTTAGCAGAAAGATGTCAGGTTTTGTACCTTGGGAAACAGTCCCTAGAAACTACGAGATGTACATATCTATGTGCAGTCACATTTGAAAACATGCCAGCAAAGTATGGAAAAAGAAATACCAATGTCTGTGCATATACACAACGTTTTGCATATTCCTTCACCAAACCATGTTCCTTTACAGCAGTATTTTTCAAATTTGGCAACTCTTAAAATCTGTGGCAGGGGTGAAATTCAAAAATTTCCCCTACCGGTTCTGTGGGCGTGGCTTGGTGGGCGTGGCAGGGGAAGGATATTGCAAAATCTCCATTCCCACCCCACTCTGGGGCCAGCCAGAGGTGGTATTTGCCGGTTCTCCAAACTACTCAAAATTTCCGCTAACGGTTCTCCAGAACCTGTCAGAACCTGCTGAATTTCACCCCTGATCTGTGGGCTTCAACACTCAGAATTCTCCAGCCAGGAGTCCTACATCTTCAACTTTGAAAAACACTGCTCTAGAGCAGGGATTCCAAACATGGCAACTTTAAGACTTGTGGACTTCAACTCCCAGAATTCCTCAGCCAGTATAAGTCTTAAAATTGCCAAGTTTGGAGACTCCCTACTCTAGAGGAAGCAGATTAATGAGAAGTTGAAGTTATCAATCTTCTTTTTAGCCAATAGCTGTGCAAGGGAGATTTCAGTAGGCTTTGCCCTACTACATAATTCTACTGTAACAAACATATGCCAAAAATTTTACTTGTAAAAGTATCTTCAGTTCTAAAACCACTGTTAAAAAAATACTAAAATACTTAAAGTTTTTGGATTTGGTATTTGTTATATACTATAAAATGGAGAATCTTGCGAAGTTTTCATTTCTACTGTATACTTAGTGCCTGTAACAATTGTGTTTTTGAAGCTTATCTTTCATGAGAGGCCCAAGATACAGTATTAATATAGACCACACAAGCGGTTAGGAGTTTAAGAGATTCCTTATTTAAAACCCACTTTTACCTAAAGCTACCACTAACCATAAAAAGACAAAGCAATAGGCATCTCTGTTGTAACAAACCAGGCATCCCATCCACAGGCAAATGTTTTATGTAGCAGCAAGAAAAGTATAGCTATTTTTTGTTCTAAAAAATTAAGCTTGTCCTATATAATTGCTGGCTTTGCTTGCTTTGTACAGTGCTGCCTTGATCTTATAATAAAGCTTATCAATGTGTGATGCAACAAGGGGGTTGTTTTTGAGCTAGCTTGTCACACAACTTTATGTTGATTTAGGGCTGAGAGGGAGGGAGTGGCCCAAGGGCATCCAGTTGATTTCCATGCCTAAGGGTTTTTCTTGCCTCTAATCACTACTACACAACACTGTCTTCTGGTTTTGAGTTGGGGGTGTCAATTTTTTTGGCCAAAGGTCAGATGAATATACCGTATTTTTTGCACTATAAGATGCACTTTCCCTCCCAAAAAAAAGTGGGTGGAAATATCTGTGCGTCTTATAGAGTGAATGTTGCCGAAGCCCCACCCACCCGCCGCCCCCCACCCTTTGGCCTCTGCCTCTCAGCAATTTGCTTCCTTGTAGCAAACAGCAAACAGCCTGGTCAGCTTCAGCACAGCCTGATTTAGCACGAGCAGCCGATTGGCAGTTGGATCGGCTTCCCGGAATACCGCTGATCAGCTGTTCCAGACTGCAGAGATCGCCGTCGCCTATCGCCGCCTCTGCGCGTCTCATTTTCGGCCTCAGCGCGCCCCATTTTGGGCCTCCGCGTGTCCCGTTTTTGGCCCGTTCCAGGTGGCGGGGATTGCCACCGCCGCCATTCGGCGGCAATAGGCGGTGGCAGCAATCCCCACCTGGAACGGGCCAAAAACGGGACATGCGGAGGCCGTAAACAGGGCACGCGGAGGCCAAAAACGGGACACACGGAGACCGAAAATGGGACACGCGGAGGCCGAAAATGGGACGCACGGAGGCCGAAAATGAGATGCGCAGAGGCGGCAATGATCCCCGCAGTTGATCGGCAGTATTCCGGGAGGCCGATTCAACCGCCAATCAGCTGCTTGTGCTAAATCAGGCTGTGCTGAAGCTGACCAGGCTGTTTGCTGTTTGCTGCAAGGAGGCAAATTGCTGGGAGGCAGAGGCAGATTTTTTTTTTCTTGTTTTCCTCCCCAAAAGCTTGGTGCATCTTATGGTCTGGAGCGTCTTATAGTGCAAAAAATACAGTAAATCCTCACACTCAATGCAGACCTGAGATTATGTAGAAGATATTATGACCTAATTAACTCTAAACAGGGCTTTATTAAAATGCCTGGTTCTACGCTGGCTGTTTGGGAAAATGAAAACACATCATTTCCATTCTTTCTACCGTAATGGAAAAATCACATTGAAAAGATACAGTCTGTTAAGCATGTTGTTTGTTTCACAACTATATCATTTCTTTCTATAGTGGCGCTTTTAAAGGAACAAATTACCTGACGGCTGTAATCTCTCAGCTACACGGTTCACAGAATGCATATTAGATTAAATGAATCAGTAAATCAGAATGAGATTGTCCCTGACAATAGCACTGTAGGTTTATTTAGAAGTGATTTGAAAATCTTGGCACCTGCCTCCCTCCCTCCCCTTTGGGTTGTCTCAAAAAGAAAACATGAATATGCTTAAACATAAATTTATACAGGTAGTCCTTGACTTACAGTCACAATTGAGCCCCAAATTTCTGCTGCTAAACAAGACAGTTGGTAAGTGAATTTTGGCCCATTTCACCACGTTTCTTGCCACAGTTGTTAAGTGCTTCACTGCAGCTGTTAAGTGAGTAACATGGTTATTAAGTGAATCTGGTTTTCCCATTGACTTTGCTTGTCAAGTCGCAAAAAGTGGTCACATGACCCGGACACTGACACATGCCAGTTGCCAAGCATATGAATTTTGAACCCGTGACTGTGGGTATGCTACAACAGTCGTAAATGTGAAAAACAGTCATAAACCACTTTTTAAAGTGCCGCCGTAACTTCAAACAGTCACTAAATGAATGGTTAGGACTACCTGTATTGAAAGATGAAATGAATGAATTCCTTCATTAGGATACGTTTGTTTTCTTCTACCTATCAAACTTTAATGATATTAGGAAGAATTTTGATAGATAAAACTGATCAGGGCAACTAATATTCCACTGTGGGAATGTTTTTTCAAGTATTTCTGAGTCTTTGGCAAAGATTGTTATGTTCAGCAGTATTCATATCATTCTATTTAATAAGCTCAGATCGGGCCAGTATTTTGGGACAGAAATAAAGGCAAATCTACACTGAGAAATGGCCTCCAATGTCTCCATTTATAAGAGGAGAAGGCTTTGGTTCGGAAAGTTTGTGTGTAGAAGACTTAATTAAGTCCCATCTTCCCATAAGCTGTTCCAACAAGAGGACATACTAAAGCAATTGGTCATGCACTGGAAGGAACTGCTGTCAGATGATCATACATCCTAAAAAGAGACACACTGGATTATGGCCCTGAAAGAGAATTGGACATGCTGTAAACAATCTTCCAAACATACATATTGATCACCCTTTTGCACGCTGTCATCTCATTCCTGGCTCTCACCTGTGCATGTTTCCATTGGTGGTGAAGGACTGATCGCATACTGAGCATTTATAAGGCCTCTCCCCAGAATGAACTAGCATGTGGCGATCGAGGGAGCTTGCAGAGCTCAAAGACTTTCCACAGATGCTGCAGGAATGGTCTGTTCCTCCAGTGTCAGTGTTATGCTAAGGGAAGCAACAGATTTTTCTTTTGAGTTCTTCCTGGTTCAGGGTCAAGGACATACTAGTCAATTGCAACCATCATCGTTCTAAGAAGGTTCAATGCAACAGACTCAAGTTAGCATGATGTAATCATCCCAGTTATCACTCAGCCTAAAAATAAAATACATCGCAGGAAGCAGGGAGGAAAAAAGGCAAAAACTGGGGGAAATATAGGTACTTTTTTTTTAACATCTTGAATTGATCACCATATAAAGCATCGATAAACAGCTTTTCTTCCCCTCTGGAATGTTGCGTAAAGACAACTAATTTCTGTTCTGAACCATGAAACATTCAGAAAAGTTACTGAGATGATGACCAAAAGGAAATAGAATGAGCTGTACTACATGCTTATATGGAATGCCTCTAACAGCCTTGAAAAATGAGGTTTATGGGCCAATTCAAACTCTCTGGGTTCATTCCCATTAAGGTCTTGAGAGTACATCAGAGATATAACTGATCTTAAATGCACTGTTTCGGGGCAGGTTTCCCTGGTATGACCATCACAAATTGTAGATGGTTCTTACTCATCCCCCACAAATCGCCAAAGAAAAAGACCTCTATTTTATCTCACAGTTTACAGCAGATCCATATAAAAACACTAATTCAAATGGAAAAAAAATTCTGTACATGCATGTGTGTGCACATGCATACATTTGTCCCAGTTGGGCCAGCAGACTCCCAAAAGGTCATTTCCTACAGCTATCTAAAGGTAAAGCTTAAAACACAGAATAGATTTTCCCATTTAGACTTCCTTCCCACTGCCAGGCAATACAATGCCTTTTATGAGATCTATTTTGCTATTCAACCATAGGAACTCCTGAAAAGTACTGTTTTTATCCTTCGTGCTATTATGATAAATGAATATTCATTCATCTTCTTTGTTATGGAGTTATGGGAAGATTATTAACCTGCTATCATGTCCCATCCCAATTTTTCTTTTCTTTCTTCTAACTCATTTTTGTTTCTGATCCATATAGTTATAGCTAAATCACTTGACCTGGAGACCTAAATCAATGGACCTGTGAATTTTTATTCCCTTCTTTTCATATTCCTTCAAAAAAAATGTATGCAGAAAAAATAACATGTACACTTATGCACCGATGGCAAAGCATAGTATTATCTGATCTAAAACTGGGGGAAATGCTGAGTATTTTGGAGTGACCAAGGAGACATTATTTACAAAAATTGGATTCCTCGACCAGCAGCTTCCTAAGTTTCAGTATGTAAAAACAGGGAGGCAAAAAAGCAAAACTATAACTTGGTTGTGACTATCTGCCGGGAGCTTTGGCAATCCAGGTAGTCCTCAACTTACGACCACAATTGAGCCCAAAATTTATGTTGTTAACTGAGACATTTGTTCAGTGAGTTTTGCCCCATTTTACGACCTTTCTTGCCAGAGTTGTTAACTGTATCACTGCAGTTGATAAGTTAGTAACCCAACTGTTAAGTAAATCTGGCTTCCCCATTGACTTTTCTCGTCAGAAGGTCGCAAAAGGTGATCAGATCACATGATCCTGGGACATTGCAACCATCATTAATATGAACCAGTTGCCAAATGTCTGAAATGTGATCGCATGACCATGCGGATGCTGCAAAAGTCATTAACTGTGAAAAACAGTCCCAAGTCACTTTTTTCTGTGCCGTTGTAACTTTGAACGGTCACTAAACAAACTGTTGTTAAGTCGTGGACTACCTGTATAGCAGCCAATGCCCAAGGAATTAGGATGTGTTGGAATAAAGCAAACAGCTATGGTTGCTGTGACACAGCATTCTCCTAAATCTTGGGATGATTTGAAATAGAACCAAGCATACATATTCCTGAATACCAAAGAAGTAAATTTCAGCCCAACCTTAATTGAAACTACAGCAGTTTTCTGAAATTTCTGATCCGGCATCAATAGGGAAGGAGGTGGGGGGGGGGGAGAGAATGAAGCAATAGCAATAGACAAAGACTGTGAAGCATAATTATCTTTAAAATAAAAATGGTTCACAGCTGGAAGAGGGAGAGGCTTTGAGATACACATTGACATCCAACATAATTTTGGGTTTTACAGGGAGAAACTAGTATATGTTACTATAAATTTATCGATAGATCTCCAGATTAAAAATATTATGTTGTAAAATTAGCAACTTACCTGACGAATATGCATAGTCAGCTGATGTTGGGTAGTGCAGATCTTTTCACACAGAGGGCAGATGTAGGAAGACTTCTCATCTTTTGTTTCCTATTTTTTTTTAAAAAAATATATGTTTTCATAATGTTAATTAAAAGCCAAGTTATCATTGTAAACATTTACAAAGGAAATGTTACAGTGAGGTAACGATTATACTCCCTCATATTCATACATAGTGAATTCTTGCAGTGTTTTAACATGGGGAAAATATTATATAAAAAAGGCATTTAAAAAATACAATCAAAGAAAAAAGACGGTTCTTTCAACCAAGGATGTGGAAAGAGCCCCACCATAACATCTAAAATTATGGAAATGATTTGATCAACCAGATTATAAAAAGCTATGAAGGAGGAACATAAGACCAGCACATTTTTATTCCTCAACATGGATTCCAAAAGATCATTATAATCAGCTATCCTGTAGAAAAACTTCCTGGAAAGTTTTTCTGCCTTGTCTCTTCAATGACAATAATCAGGAACAAGCTATACAGTAGACCAGAGGTCTTCAAACTTGGCAACTTTAAGACTTGTGGACTTCAACTCCCAGAATTCTCCAGCCAGCATAGCTGGCTGGAGCATAGCTGGCTGGAGAATTCTGGGAGTTGAAGTCCACAAGTCGTAAAGTTGCCAAGTTTGGGGACCCCTGCAGTAGACTTTCAACTGGATTCTTCTCTTCCTCCCCACAGAGTCATTGCCAACTACTATTCTGATCATACAAATTTATAGTTCCTTTGTGGTAAAATAATATTTATTGTATTTTTTTGTTTTGTTTATCTTGCTTGCAAGTCATTTTAGAAGATTTTTACCTTAAGAGAGACTATAAATAAAGGTAATAGCAATAAATAAAGGCCTATAGTTTCAAATATTAAAGTATTAATAGTCTTAGCCTTCATGCGGCTGTCTAATCCAGGGTCACCAACGCACGGCCCGGGGAAGCAACTGTGCCTGCCAACATCTCTCTTGCTGATTGCTAGCCTCCTTACCTCATCTGATACTTCATATTTTAAATATATCTATTTTTAAATTAAACAAGTGAAATATGACATATTGCAAAGCAAAGTACTGGCCTCCGGTATCACCTTTATTTGCAGGAATGTCCTTGGGCCCAGAAACTTTCTTCAAAAATAAAAATGATGGACAGCTGCAGTTCTCTGGCTTTGCTTGGAAATTTGCCTAGCTTCCCAGAAAATGAAACATCCATAGTGGAGGCTGTGGCAGCAGGAAGGGGTCAGAGGAAGCGAAAGGTAGGTTATATCAGTGGTGAAATCCAATTTTTTTTACTACCAGTTCTGTGGGCGTGGCTTGGTGGGCGTGGTGTGGCTTGGTGGGCGTGGCTTGGTGGGTGTGGCAGAGGAAGGATACTGCAAAATCTCCATTCCCACCCCACTCCAGGGGAAGGATACTGCAAAATCCCCATTCCCTCCCCTCTCCTGGGGGAAGGATATTGCAAAATCTCCATTCCCACCCCACTCTGGGGCCAGCCAGAGGTGGTATTTGCCGGTTCTCCGAACTACTCAAAATTTCCGCTACCGGTTCTCCAGAACCTGTCGGAACCTGCAGGATTTCACCCCTGGGTTATATCCCTCATGCTACCCATTCCCTGAACGAACAAGCTCCTTGCTATACCCAAAATGCCACACCCAGCTAGAAAAAATGGAAACTCTTGGCATATTTTTAAACTTACATATGTGGAAATTTTCACATCTTGATATTACAAAATGTACAACCTAAACTACTTGCTGCATGAAAGGAGCATTTTCTTCTGTCTATCATGGGTAGCATGAGGGATATAATCTACCTTTGCCATCATTACAGTTATTTGAAGACTCTAGGTTCTAGAGTTATGAAATATTTCCAAATTAATCATAACAGTCTAACTCAAGACTTCTCTAGGTAGATTATATCCCTTCTGTAGATTTCCTAGAACCTGATCAAGTACAATGATATCCTTCGGTTTCCCCATCTGCAGTAATAGAAATCACTCCAAACTGAAAACAATAGAGAGAAAAGGAAATTGCTGTACATTCTAATTTAAACCTTAAGAACAGAGCAAGTTATATATAAGAATATGGGATAGGAAACACACACAAAAAAAGGTACAGTAATACGTCATTAAGGAGGGGGGGGAATTAGCAAAATTATAACTGATACGTTTTTTAGCTTTCCCGATTAAAATTTGACAACGATGCTTGCATTATACATGAAACACTTCTTTAAAAAAAATGAAAAAAGGACCCATAGGCTAAATGTCTATGGAGAGTCTCAATCATTCAGGTCATGGCTCAAAGAAGTTTCTTAGATGAGAATCAAAACGTTTTCAAAGGGGGGAAAAAACCAAGAAAGTCCAGTTGCCTTTTGCAAAAAGCACTTTAGGGACCCCACAGGCTGCTCAATTAGAACCGGCAAATATATGTTTGCATCACTTCTGCATAACAAAGAACTATAGCAGCCTCACCAATGCTCAGCTACAGAGAAGTCGCAAGAAGTATTAGCCAATACTTCATTTTACTTTCTGTTACTGTTATTTATTGCTGCGTTTCCCCCCCCCCCCCAACTTGTAAGACAATCCAGAATCAGAGTTAAAAAAACAAAAAGAAACCTTCAACTGGTCCTGCTGTTTTGGGGGAAGAAGCAAAGAAAACAGCTAGGGAACAGAATGATTCCTGATTAGCTATAGGTATGATGGGCACTGCTCAAGAAACCAAAACAATTTGTGTCTACCCAGAACATCCTGATTCATTCATTGGTATTTTTCAAAATGCCTTTGGGATATTAAATCAGACACCAACATTTCTGTCAAAGACTGACTGGAAACAAGTTAATCATTTTATCTTGCCCAACTGCTTCAAAGAGTCAATATAATTATCCACTATTCTACCATACATAGCACATCTAGTTTTACTTTAACTTTCCCAGGTTCTGTCCACACTTTAAAAAAAAGAAAGTCTAAACTGTCTCCAGCATTCTAAATTGAGCTGTCCAATCCTTCCTGATATATTATGAAAAAAACATACTGCAGTAATTTTAGTAGATTGTAATCCTAAATAATTTAAATTTGCTCCCCATATATGTGTGCATGTAAATTTCCATGAGTTTTAAATCCCACAAAATACTAGGGGCATTTTAATTAATTATTCTCCCACTGCCTCTAAAACTTTGTTGTTGTTGTTGTTGTTGGGTTTGGCATTTTTATCCATCAATCAAGTCCTTTTCAAGGATCTGAGATAGGCAGGTACTGTAAATGTACTGCCAAATGTATTGTTGCATGATGTAAGTTGTTCCAAGTAAAGCTGCCTTTTGCAATTGATTGATTGATGGTAACTTTGTCAACGTTGAAGGTGTTCAAAGGATGCCCCAGATGTTTTGGGATTACATCCAAGATTGCACCTATTACTGTTGGTTCTATCTTTGCTTTCTTTTGCCACAGTGGTCATACTTCTATTTGCACATCATTGTATTTCATGATTTTCTCCCGTTCTCTCTTATTCTGCTGGCTCCAGGTATCGCCACATCCACTATCCAGACTTTTTTTTTTTTTTTTTTTTTTTTTTTTTGCCTTTTTCATCATCAGTTGTTAAGTCTGGGGTATTATGCAGCAGGTGACCCTCTGAATTCTAGAACATTTTAGCTTCTTTCCGTTACTTTGTCTATTTTGTGGTCCCACCTATTCTTGCAAGGCACATGGTATTTCTTGCAGATATTCCAATGCACCATTGTTGTTATTTCACGATGCCATAGTTTGTAGTCAATCTGTGCAATCTTCTCGCAGTAGCTAACTAGGTGATCCCCTGTTTCTTCAGTTTCTTTGCAGAAGTGGCATTTGCTGCCTGTTGCTGTCGTCTCAACTCTGGCTTTATATGCATTTGTTCTTAAGCCTTGGTCTTGTGCAGCCAGAATTAGCCCCTTTTAGTCTCTTTCAACACCAAATTCTCTTGAGAGTTCACTTAAAGAAAGTCCCAATCTTCTCCTTTACACACTAGGCCTCTTATGTCACATCTCTACAATTGCACAGCACTGAATTTAAACTCCAGTAGATGCATATTTTTTGGGGGAAGATTGAGCCAAAAACCTTCCAAAACCCTTGTTAATAGTTTACAAGGCAAAGTTACTGAGCTATTTCCTTTCATCTACACCACTTAGAGTTGGTCGTTTATAAATTCATACACATATTGATTATGTACCATTAAGTCTTATTTGGCTCTTAGCAACAACATAGATTTTCTCTAAGTCAATTTACCCTAACCTGGTTTTTCTAACCTTCCAATGATGTTCTCCTCACCACTGTAACTGAGTCCATCTACCTTGCTGCTGATTGTCTTCTTCCTTCCTTCACACTTTCCCAGCATTAGAACCTTTTCTGAAGAGCTGGGTCTTTGGCAATGTGTATACCACATTACGCACGGAAATGCAACTATACATTCTTAAGTTACTTTCAAAGACATCTGAACATGGAATACCATTCATTAAGACAGGAGTGCAAATCAAGCACATTTAGACTCCGGAGAACTTTGACTGTAACTAAGGCTTTATAGATGCTTAAGTGCTTAGCTGTTCCTGAATTGTTCTTTTCCTCACAGTTATTACAGCAAACGCATCAAAACTAAGACAGCAAACTATTCATTCAGCTCATAAAAGTTCCCAAAAAAAGTGAACATACTTTTAAAGTACTTTGTTAGAATATTTTATACTGGATTTTGGAAAATCCACCAGCAAAATATCCAGCAGATGCTTCAGGTAGATTTATTTAAAAATGGCTTAACTCTGGTATCACTTCACTGTTAAACCCTTTTCTTATACTCAGGAGCATACAACCTTTTTTTTTTTTTTGGAAGTATTCCATTTATACTACTAACCGTTGCAATTTATATTGAGGTGTGCGCCAACAAAAGAGTTATTGAAATTCTTTTTGCCTTTCTCTTAAAAAAATAAGTGTGACATGGTGGATAAGCACCCCATATTTTCCTTATGCATGGCTAAAGTAACACAAACTTTGTGTGCTCATATGTTCCTATTAAAACACTTAACACATCCTATACCTATTACAGGTAGTCCTCGACTTACGACCGCAATTGAGCCCAAATTTATGTTGCTAAGTGAGAAATTTGTTAAGTGAGTTTTGCCCCATTTTACCACTTTTCTTGTCACATTTGTTAACCAAATCACTGCAGTTGTTAAATTAGTAACATGGTTGTTAAGTGAATCTGGTTTCCCCACTGACTTTGCTTGTCAGAAGGTTGCAAAAGGTGATCACATGAATCCAGGATAATGCAACCGTCATAAATGTGAGTCAGTTGTCAAGCATCCGAATATAAATCACCTGACCAAGGGGATGCTGCAATTGCCGTAAGTGTGAAAAATGGTCATAAATCACCTTTTTCAGTGCCGTTGTAACTTTGAACAGTCACTACATGAACTGTTGTAAGTCGAGGGCTACTTGTACTAAAGTTCTTCTCAAGGACCTTCAAATTCTAGCTGGCTCACAGAATTACCTTCAGGTGCATCTCTCTCTTCCACCATGCTAAATATTGTCTCAGCAGAACAAACATATGGGGAGGAAATATGTTTGTGCAGGCTTTCCTGTGAACTCAGGCTATATAGCTCCCTTGCTGAACGAAGCCTATCTATCCCTCTGTGCAATGCCATTAATTGTTTGGAAGCCTTGTTTTCTGACATCTGCCCCTTTCAAACAAGCAAATTACCGAAGAGCGATTATTAGTCACCTTGAAAGCAAAGAACAAGATGCACAAGGCCAACTCGGTCAGAACTGATTAGGGCAAAACTTCAGATTTAATATTAGCCCAAGTCTGTGCAACTACCAGGCCTGTGCTTCCTTTGCTTTCAACCCACCACCACCACCACCACCACCACCACCACCACCACCACCACCACGGTGTCTCAGCTGGTGGACATAAACCAAACAGGCTCAATACCCTGTAACAGGCTAGCTAAAAGGAAGAATCTGTTTGGACTCGGTTTACAATGTAATAGTTTTAATACAACTTTGTGTGTATGTGGGTGGGGTTTTTTTTTTTAAGTTTGCCTGAAGAATTTGGACTGTGGCAATACTGCTTGTCTAGGCTGGAGTATTGGGGGGGGGGGGAGAAATCTTCTCTCAAACAAAGCACCAAACAAAAAGCAGCCAATTTGATAAGAAGTCTGATATGTCTTTAGGTGACCTCCGATACAGGTGGAAAAAAGCACCCCAGAGAATTCTTGATCTCTCACATCATGAAACCAACTATAAAGAGGGGAATAAGCATTTTATGATTTTAAAGGACATATTCTCTGAATTGGATTAAGATCCTTCATCCTAACATGGATCTCTCTTACTAATAGGTGTCCCTGCAGATTTTATTCCACTAGTCATTGCCGATTATAGGGTTCCGTGCTCATCTCCGTTTTAAGGCCATTGAGCCAGCGCTATCCGACATCATGGAGCGCTGTTACTTTCTCACCAAAGTGGTACCTATTTATCTACTCGCATTTGCATGTTTTTGAGTTGCTAGGTTAGCAGGAGGTGGGGCATGAAAAAAGAGCTCACCCCATTGTGTGGCACTCAGGGGTCTCGAACCTGGGCTGCCAGCTTCCTAGCTGACAAGCTCAGCATCTTAACCACTGAGCCACCACGCTGCCCTCTCTTACTAATAAAGGAATGAAAATTGCACTTCCCAGTTACAAAGTGATTTAAAAGCATTTTCAACATGTTAAGTCCAACATGTAACTTCAATTCAAATGTTTCCTCCCGTAAGATTTAACAAAAAAAGCACATTAGCCCACGAAATAACCTAGTATTATGCAAACTTTATTCAAAATAATTCATCTGGTCCAGGATTTTATCTCCATTGGCAACCAAAATATTACAAGTAGGTCATGAAGCAACAGCTTTCCAGTGTAGTTACCGTATATTGCCTGTGAATATGGAGATTTTATTTCTTTCCCTTGGAGGACTGCCTCCTCCCAGTAAAATTGAGCAATACAGTTCAATAGCACAAGATTGGAATCAAACAGTTCCCCCCACTATCTTCTCTCCTTGTGTCAGACATTCAGAATGCTATGTTTAAACTTCAACACAATCTTTAAAATGTTGCGCTCTCTCAATGCAGCAGGAATTGCCATCGGATAGTCTACATCTGCCTATCTACAGCAGCTTTGTGGTAAGGATCACTAGCAAATAAAATAATGACTGAGGCTCATCTGCTTATATACCATTCTAGGTACTCCAGTCCAAACAGCAAACCTACTTAAATGTCAATTTCTATTTTGATTGATAGGAAAGTCACTCATAGCCCCTCTTCATTATTTATTTGTTTATTTATTACAGTGCAAGTATTTATGCTAATCCTGTCACATTTACTGTCTTGATCCAATGCCCAGTGAAAGGGTTGGTGTGATTAAAGGGCCAGTGGCTCTAAGTAAAGTTCACACAAACATATTCACTTTCTTCCTGCTTTTCCAACAAAGTGCTACACAAAGGACCAAAGGGAAGGAAATATAGTCCAGCCCAATGGCTCTATCACACATACCTCAAACCTTGGCAGACTAGGTAAAAATTAGGGTATTAGAGCTAGCAGCAGACTCAGACGAGGGGGAGGGGGAGCCTGGGCCAGCTTCGGAGCCTTTGGAAGGCTCTGATGAGGAAGCAGAGGTAGATGCAGAACCAGGGCCTTCTGTCCGACCCCAGGTGGAGAGGCAGCTGTCTTCGGGGACTGAGCTGAGTGAGTGAGGGGAAGGAACAGATGTGGCCCTTCCCAGATGCACAATATGCATAGAGAAGAGAGGAGAGTAGAGCAACGGAAGGCAATAAGCCGGCTCTCAGGGAAAAGAAGTCGTAGATCCTAGACAGCCCCTCCCTGGCTGGGAAAAGACTTTCATTTGGGACTAATTATTTTTGGTTTTGTCTATCCAATGTGAATAAAGACTGTGCCCTGTTTTAAGAAAAAAGGGGTTTGTGTTACTCGTGAGTAAGTGGTTTCTCATTGCTTGTGAAGGCTGGGTCAGAACAGGTATAATGTTCAGGAAAACATTGCTCCCTCTGCAAAAGCCTTGTATTACTAGTTTCTCCATGCAACCACAGTTTCTGCTAACATCCTGCACAAAGAAATGTGGTCCAAGCAGGGTGCCATGACTTCCAACCTTGCCTAATATCTTAAGTCATTCTTGTATGTTCTCTGACTGGGAGAAAACATGAATTACTTTGAAGCAGAGATGCCCTTGCAAGGCATTCCTGTAAATACAGCTGCCAAGGGCAGTTCCTGCTATCTGTGGCAACTCCATACTTTTCCCAATTTATAGAGAAGTTTGGATTACAGAAAGGAGAATCACCCACATCAATAGTGAGGAGGAACTCTAGAAGAGAGGCCAAGTGAGCCTATGCTAGGACTGCATCTTCCCTACTGAAATTATTGTCATCCATCCAAATTCTAAGCATGAACTGTGTCAGGTGCAAAGGACAGGAATGGGACCATACATTAAGTTCCAATTAAGAAGATTTAATGTTCAAGCTTATACACAAGAATCTAGTCAACTAAGGCCAGCCGCTAAATTAGGTAAGAGTTAAAGATAAGAGTTAACAGAATTCAAACGGGGACTGGACTTGGATAGCTTGTGGCAACATAACAGCTCCAGGCTGATTCCTCTCTTGACTCTTTCTCCACACTCTGCCTCTTCTTCTCTTAGATCTGTGAGATTTGTGCTAACTAAGGCAACCAAAGAAGCCATTGATAGCTTCAACATTTTAACACTGCTTTGAAGTTCACTGCAGAATAGTTAGTAGCCTGATGCTGCAGGATCTAAAACATCTTGTGATCCAATGTTGGTTACACCCCAGCTTTAGGAAACTGGCAAGACATATGTGCCTTGCCAAGTCACATTGATTTCTCAATAAATGTTCGTTATGCTTCAAAGACTCCTTAAAAATTGCAGCATTTTTTTTTCTAAGCAGGCCAATTTACTCCTAAGTTGTTTCTTGTTCTCACAGAAGTAGGTACCGAGACATCTGAAACCCTTACAAAAATTGGAGATAAGAAAGGGTGGTTCTATTTCTGTACTTTGCTTATTACCAAGGCTGGCTTGATTTTGGAGGTCCTTTCACAGCCGCTTAACAACTAAACACATCATTCAAAGTTTCATCCTCCAAGATCCCTTCCAACCTTATGATTATATGATCTTTTACAACAAAAAGTAGATAAAAGAAACCCTGCAAAATTATTATTTTTTCTGATAATAACCCACCAAAAAGGCAAGAAGAAGCTCAAGTCACTTGCCTATAACAGATCTGGGAAACAGAAACAACACAGCTTCTCCTTCCAGCTCTGGAAGGTGAACAATAGAGGAAGCAGCAAGGGAAATGGAGCAAGAAAACACCAGAGGAGGAATGAGAGCATGTATAAAAAGCATGTGTGGCTTGATTGCAATTTTCCAACCTAGTACGGTAATCATTTGCAACCAATCACGATGAGTGGAGTTCATTTATTTCCAATTTGCTCAAAGGCTATTTATTCACAAATGCTTAGGCTCAAGAGCTGCTCCATAATAATACAGACTGGCTTTTGAATACACAGTATATACATTTCTCATTAGTTGGGAAGACTGAGAGAATTTAGCTGACCAGGAGGAGGCAGAGCGGGGAGGTAATAATTCACGTGAAATCGTGTTCCTCTGAAAAATGAAAAATAAATTATTATTCCTTACCTGGTTTCTCCTGCCAATCCGACTAGGAGTAAGAGACTTTGATGGGGACTTGACATTTTGAGATGCCATACTGCCATTTTCAGCAATCTTTCCCAAGCTCATAACTGCTGCCATTGCTGTGTCAAGAAAGGGCAAATCCGCACCCTCAAAACAGTTGAGAATCTTGGTGCTGCTGTACAACCGCTTAAGATTTGGAGTTTGTTCTCTGGAATTATAAACAGATATACATATAAGCCTGCAGTGTCTTACCAAACCATATAATTCAAAACTATGATCGCCTATATGTACTGCATGGCACATCCTTTAAGAATGAAGAGACAAAACTAAGGAGGAGAAAGGGAAGGCAAGTATTTTTTTGATTAGATTTTATTATTATTATTATTTACAATGTAAAATTGTAAATTGTTTTATTCCATCTTTCCCCTAGGTAAAATATATGTACACTTCTTGCTCATTTTTTTCTCCGTATCAATAAGCCTATGAATTCTAAAACTCTTTCAACAACCACAAGGCAAGTACTGTATTGTACTTCTTTAGGCTACGACATATGATCACTGGCAGCTATAGGTAATTCTCAACTGTTGCTAAGCAATGAGATCATTGAGTCCTTACATGAGCTGTGGTGGCACAGTGGTTAGAATGCAGCATTGCAGGCTAATTCTGGTGACTGACAGGAGTTCGATTCTGACCAGTTCAAGGTTGACTCAGCCTTCCATCCTTCCGAGGTCGGTAAAATGAGGAACCAGATTGTTGGGGGTAATATGCTGACTCTGTAAACCACTTAGAGAGGGCTGTAAAGCATGTGAAGAGGTATATAAGTCTAAGTGCTATTGCTACATCTGATTTTACCTTTTTTCCCCATGGTGCTAAAGAGAATTGTGTGGTCACTAAGCATTTCACAGACTCATTAAGCAAATCTAGCTTTCCCTCTAGATTTTACTTGTTGAAAGCCAGCTGGGAAGGTTGCAAATGGTGATTAAGTGACCCCACAACACTGCAACCATTATAAATTCATACCGGTTGCCATGTACCCTAATTGTGATCATGTGACCACAAGGACACTGAGATCATAGGCAAAAGAATTGGTCATATTACTTTCTTCAGCACTGTTTTAACTTTGAATGGTACTAAACAAATAGTTGTAAGTTGAGGATTAGCTGTAGTCCTCATCGCATAATAGAAGAAAAATTTGGCTTTCGGTTCAAGACATATAAACTGCTTTAAAATAATATTTATAGATGAACATTGATTACCATATCAGTCTACCTTAGTAAGGTTACATTGATGGCAGAACTGGATTAAGTACTGTATTCATTCCAGGCTGTACTCCTGTTTCTTCAAAGTGAGTACAACCTCATTTAGTTCCTAAACCTGAGTAACTAGACCTGAGAATATTTGTTCATAATACATCTATGAGATAAAATTAATTGGCCCTCACCTAACACTGTTATAGACAAAACAGAAACCCTAGTGGGCGTGGCTTGGTGGGCGTGGCAGGGGAAGGATACTGCAAAATCTCCATTCCCACCCCACTCCAGGGGAAGGATACTGCAAAATCCCCATTTCCTCTGCACTCCTGGGGGGAAGGATATTGCAAAATCTCCATTCCCACCCCACTCTGGGGCCAGGATACTGCAAAATCCCCATTCCCTCCCCACTCCAGGGGAAGGATCCTGAAAAACCCCCATTCCCTCCCCACCCCTGGGGGGAGGATATTGCAAAATCTCCATTCCCTCCCCACTCCAGGATTTCCGCTACCGGTTCTCCATAACCTGCTGGATTTCACCCCGGGAAAGGATGATTTGGATCCTCTCTAATTTCGTCACCGAGCTAAGATCTTTATGTATTATTCATCCATAATCATTGCTCTAAATAACTGTTCTATGATTATTTCTTTACTTTTTATTGTTTTATTTCCTTTATGACATTTAATTTTTTTAGCATAAAGATTAAGTCTGACACAAACACATACTTCCCCCAGCTTTCTATACCATTTGAAGGCAATTTTAGCATGTATATATTGCACAGTAATGTTTTAGTTATGCTATTTTACCATATTTTTGTACCGTTAAAATGCCTTCACCTTCATTGTTGTTTAAGAAAGGCAAGTTATAATATTTTATTGCTACAATGAAAATGAAAGCAATAAAAAAGTCTCCAAATTGAGTTCCTTTATTATATAACATTTTGAAACTAGATAATTTAAAAAATAAAGGCTTCATACAATTTCTCTATTTTTAAGAGGGCAGAGGGCATTTAATGGAAGAATCCAAAATCTATCCAAACATTTTCAAAGAAAAAAATAATAATCCAGGAAGTATAATTATTCTGCATAATTAAAGCAGCTATTAAAGTATCATATCGTCTGATCAAGCCATCTTGATCATTGTCCCATTTATTTTCAGCATTGTTGTCTTGTTTGCAATTCCAACTAATTCAGATATACATCTATAGCTACATCTCAAACTGATGATGTAGACTTTTCCACATCATAGAACATCAAACTCTTTCAGACCATGGAACCTCTTAGTTTAAAAAAAAAAAATCCACAACTCCTGATCACGGGGCAAAGCCTTAGTGATTAAAAAAAAATGGGTGTATTTGAAGAGTGGGTGGGAAATTTTAGTGTCACGATACTCTAGGATTCTGCAGTATTCTGGTTAAAGAATCCTGATGCAGACAATACAGAGAGTAAGATAAAAGGAAGACCATGATGGAAAACTGGAAGAGAAAAACTCAGTAGGAGAAGAATGACTCAGAACATTTTTTTCAAATAAAAGGTTGGCACAAATAACTGCAGTGGACAGAAAAGGATTTACCTCAAGGACAGAAAGAAGGCTAGACAGACCTGCTGCCTAGTATGCCGAGAAAGGATCAAGCACTATAGGTCAGGAGCGCATCATGCCTGGTGAATCTTCTCAATTTCAATGTTATCAAGAAAAAAGGAAGCCAAATTTACAATCTGCAATTACTGTCATGCTACATGTGCAATCCCACATTGTAGTTGGCGTAAAAGCATACATTTAAAAAAAAAGCACAGAAGCATTGGAAACTGGACAGTGAATATTCCTTACAACAGCTGCTTAGATAGCTTTTTGTAAAAATATAGTTTAGTTTGCTTTCAAGAAAATGAAGCATTTTTCGCACATCTTTTGGAGACACTGGGCTGTCTCACAGAAATTTTAAGCTCAGCTGCCTCTTAAAGTCTCCACACCTCCAATGGCATCTTCTGCCAGTTAGAATGTCAACAGAAAACTAACAATGCAGCAGAAACTTAATTTTTTATGGTCACATTCTCATGAAATGTTTCCCTGAGGAAAATGATCTTTGCCCTCAAGGAGCGAGTTCCCAGGACATTGATGTAGTTTTAATGAAAGCTACACACAAACTGGCCAGTTGCACTGTCAAAAAATGGACCTGTTTAGATGAAGGGTAAAAAAGGAAGCATTATCACAGGTTAAAGTTCACAGGAATACCCCCTTCGCTTCCATTTGGATCCAGGCCTTCCAAGAAAAAGAGCAAGCAATAGCTGCAAGACTCAAAAGCATTAACACATATAAATAGACTACTAGAAGCTACCAACAGCAAACAAATCAGTGGGCTTTTGACAAAGGCCAGCTCAGAGGCAATGTCAGAGTGGTCAGCCCAAATACCATGAAAAAAAGGCCCTGGGAGACGAGACATGATTTAAATAACAACAATACACAAAAGAAGAAATAAAATTAAAGCAAGGCTTGCTGTTTCTCATTCAGTCTCAACAGGAAGAAACTTGTTAAATTTGTTTCCTCTTTTGGGATTTAAAAAAAAAAACCTGAGGAAAGAGGTAATTACCTAAGTGAACACCAGACTTTGATACTAACCACTATAGAAATAGAAATAGAAATAACAGAGTTGGAAGAGACATTGGAGGTCTTCTAGTCCAACCCCCTGCTTAGGCAGGAAACCCTACACCACTTCAGATAAATGGTTATCCAACATCTTCTTAAAAACGTCCAGTGCTGGAGCACCCACAACTTCTGGAGGCAAGTTGTTCCACTGATTAATTGTTCTAACCATCAGGAAATTTCTCCTTAGTTCTAAGTTGCTTCTCTCCTTGATTAGTTTCCACCCATTGCTTCTTGTCCTACCCTCAGGAGCTTTGGAGAATAGCTTGACTCCCTCTTCTTTGTGGCAGCCCCTGAGATATTGGAACACTGCTATCATATCACCCCTAGTCCTTTTTTTCATTAAATTAGACATACCCAATTCCAGCAACCGTTCTCTATATGTTTTAGCCTCCAGTCCCCTAATCACCTTTGTTGCTCTTCTCTGCACTCTTTCTAGAGTCTCAACATTCTTTTTACATCGTGGCGACCAAAACTGAATGCAGTATTCCAAGTGTGGCCTTACCAAGGCATTATAAAGAGGTATTAACACTTCACGTGATCTTGATTCTATCCCTGTTTGTGCAGCCTAGAACTGTGTTGGCTTTTTTTGGAAGCTGCTGCACACTGCTGGGTTATATTTAAATGGTTGTCCACTAGGACTCCAAGATCCCTCTCACAGTTACTACTATTGAGCAGGGTACCACATATACTGTACCTATATAAAACCTTAGTAAGACCACAGCTGGAATACTCATCCAGTTTTGGTCATCACATTACAAAAAATATGTTGAGACTTTCCTGTTTGTGCAGCCTAGAACTGTGTTGGCTTTTTTTGGAAGCTGCTGCACACTGCTGGGTTATATTTAAATGGTTGTCCACTAGGACTCCAAGATCCCTCTCACAGTTACTACTATTGAGCAGGGTACCACATATACTGTACCTGTGCATTTTGTTTTTCTTGCCTAAATGTAGAACCTTACTTTTTTCACCATTGAATTTCATTTTGTTAGATAGTGCCCAATGTTCAAGACTGTCAAGATCCTTCTGTATCTTAAGCCTATCTTCTGGAGTGTTGGCTATTACTG
>QLTV01000804.1:6037408-6074570 GCA_003457575.1 Thermophis baileyi
ATCGGGCCGTGGGGAGGGCCGCGCCACACAACCCCGCCCCCCATTTTGGGCCTCCATGCAGCCTCCTGGGACCAAAAATGGGCTGTGGGGGGGCACCGCACCACCACCCCACGCTCCCGCCGCCTGCACATGCGACACCCCCCACGCATGTGCACACAACCCCCCATGCATGCACGCGCATCTTCCGCATTTCCCCCCCCCCCGTGCATCCCAAAAATCAGCTGGCCGGCGGGAGGCACGCGCGCACATGCGCGGTGGAGTTGAGCTGGGCGATGGCTCGCGTGCCCGCAGAGAGGGCTCTGCGTGCCAGCTGTGGCATGCGTGCCATAGGTTCGCCATCACGGTTCTAGAGGAAGGAATTTATTTATTTTATTTTATTTTATTTTATTTATTTGTCAAACATGTACAAGATAGCAGGTATAGGTATAATCATAAACATAATCAAAGTGAATACAGATAGATTATCTTCACCCTTTTCAATCAGGATTCAGATGTGGGCATTCAGAATTTGTTTTGACCTGAATAGATTAGCGCATTCTTCCTAGTGTTTTCGCACATCACAGTGCTTTTGATTCTGTTGAGCATGTTACCCTTCTGCAAGCTTTGGGAATTGAAGGCACTATTCTACTTCTTCCTCAGTAGGTGGTTCCAATTAGGTTGGGGAGAATAATTAAGCCAAGAGGTTGCTTACTTAGGGGGGTTCCTTCCCTGCTCTTTAATATTTTTTCCAAAAGTACAAGGAGCAATACTATGCCCTCTTGTCAGTTCAGGGTATGATATTACCTCCTGGGAAGCACAGGAGATGAAGTCAGTGTTCTGACCCAGCATCTGGAGGCTTTCAGGATCTAGCTGACACAAAACAGGATAATGTTGAACTCAAGCAAACAGAGATCCTGCTTGTTCATTAAAGTTCCTCAGTGTCACTTGGCAAAACCTCCTGGACTCATGGCTACGGCTAGATTGGTAGGAACAGGCCATGGCCAGAACTGTTGCACAGATTCAACTGGTATACTGATTGCAGCCCTATCTGAAACAGAACGACCTCATCACCATTCATTTGGCCTATCGCAATGAAAAAGCTAACTTTGAAAATCATTTGGAAGCTTCAATTGGTTTAGAATGCTGTATTCTGGCTACTAGTGAGTACCCCCATTGACATCAATATATTCGACCTGTGCTTTAGGCCCCGAGCTGTATTCCTACAGTATTAACTTCTGAGCGCAATCCAAAGTGCTGCTTTTGAGTTTTAAAGTGCTATTTGGCTTGGCACTAAAGTATTTTGCAAGATTGGGGTTTTTTTTCCATACAGTTTCAACACACCTGGGGCCAGGTGTGCTTGAAGAACTTGCTTGTGTCCCTCAACTTTTGCAAGGTGCAGGTTCTTAAGTGCTATGTCTCAGTTGTTCCGCTAGCCTTGTAAAATATCTCTTCCTCGAAATATAATAAACTCCCACTTCACTTAGGATTTCTGAAGTTGCTCCAAAAAGAGATATTTAGAAGAAGATCTGAATTGAGTTTGCTACTATCTAAGATTTCTTGGGTTTTTTCTTACTTATTTTAATGGTCTCTGTGCTTTTTGCTGTATCTTAGGAGTTTTTTTGAGTTTTTTTCCATTTTTATTAAGTTAGATTCTGGATATATTAGACAATTTTTAAGCAGGAAAGCATCATTTAATTGTGACAGCAACAAATCTAATAAATGCATTTAATTCAATTAATTTTCAAAATGTATCGCTTTACACTAGTTCATTTACAACTCCCACCTTGCTGTACCACTTTCTTTGTGGTATAATAGCTACTATAATATACTGTTCTTCAGCTGTATCAAGTTACATAACCCACAATTTATGGACAACATGGCTGGAGATATTACAAGCGGTTGCCTATCATATCTGGAGAACAGCAGGTTGGGGAAGGTTACAGTGCAGAATCACTATTCTTGGGGGGGTGGGGTGAAATAAAATTGGCTAATGTATGTTTAACTGCCCAGAATCAATCAAAGAGGTTACTGCAACTTCTTCACTAGCTGAAATCTATGATCATTCTTTCCTTATTGGACACTATCCACTAAGCAGTTACGAAGGGTTTACTCAACAATTTAACATAAATGTTGTTATTTATGAATTTCAGACTTACTTTAGAAGCTTTATATACAAATCCTTGTTCAATTTTGCAAAAAAAAAAAAAAAAAAGACTCCCTTTAACAACACTCACACAAGCATACACACACCCTCCCAATATTTACTGAAAATATTTGTGTACAAGACTTTTGTCTATCCCAATGTTTCCTGGAACTTGGGGATTCTGAGAAGTTCAGCATTGTAACTGTCAGTGCAGTGTGATGCGCAACCTATACATCTGGTTGAAAAGCTAACGGTGTCACAAGGGCTTTCCCTCTTACACTTCACACAGGGAATTCGTGTGCAGCATTTTAGCAACTCCGATCACCCCACATAAAATTAAGATCACTTACTCTTTATGAACACAGGCTTCATCCCCATAGAAATACATTTGCCAAGCTGTAACAGCACAAGCCAATTATGAATGTAGCTTGGAAGCTATTGTATTGACTGAATTGAATAAATATTGTTTTAAGACACACACAAAAACCCTTTATAAGTTATCTGTAATTTTAGCATCCCCAGGTTTGTCAAACTCCCATTTTAGTCCTGGCACTTCCTAAAGTACACTTCACTTAACAGTTATGGATATATCTGAAGGGAGGGGTGAACATGGAATTGATTGCTCCCAAAGATCTTGTTTCCATGTAGCACTCTCTTAAATCTTCTCCAAGAAACGACTCAGAGCTTCTAGGTGTGCCACATTCCTTTTTGTAAGCATTCCTGCTGTGCATAAGGGAATGTAAATATTGCTGCAATAGGCTCTGTGCATAGAGATGACTGTTTTATGAAGATACTGTCTGTCAAGCAAACAAGGAGTAAGAGCAATATAAGAATTACATCCTCAGCAGATTTCACAAGGGAAAAGTCATGGGTATTGACTGATACACAAATCCTTTGGGCCAGATGCAGCCAAAGGAGGTGCTAAGTTCCGAGATTGTAGATAGTCCACCTCGGGGAACGGTACAACTTTTACTCCCTCTGAGGAGAAGGAACCTACACTAGGAAACAATGCTTTAGCTCAATCCTCTCCTTGTAAATCGAAAATTAACACAGATTTTTTTTCCTATACAGGAAAGCATTAACATTTAAAATGACACAAACCCATTCGCTTCTGTCGTGTGAAATTTGGAAACTTGAGGGACCTTCTCAGTTATTTCCAAGTTTCCTTGGAAATACACTTCTGGCAAAGTCTGACGCACGGACCACATGGGAAAAGACGATCCCAGAAACCCATCCTTACAGCAGAATAAAACAGCCAGAAACTGAGGTTTCTCTCCCTCCTGGGCTTAGACCTTTTCAGACATGACTTGAGCAGCCTGGGAAGAAACTACACTACAGCTACCATGCCATGACACGTTTATTGGAAGTTTATTGGAAACTTATTTCTGAGAACCCAGTGATCTTGCAGTGCCTTATCCCAAGTCTGATGCAACTATTTTCCATGGCTCCACCACAGTACCTTGGCATCTAATGGCCTGGAAAAGAGGGTTCTAAACAAATACCAAATCATTGACTGTTTAGAAGTTGCCATCTATGAGTCATTGTGGGCTTTCAGAGGCTTCATCCCAAAGATAAGCAGGTGTGAGATTCTCTGGTCAAAGTTGGGCTCAGGGAGCAGATGGGATTGTTACTTTCTACCATCTCCTTGCTGCACCCTTCCTGAACTGCTGGATCCTGTCGCTGGGCTGAAAGTTGAGATCCTGAGCTTATGGTTCTTGGGGACTTCAACCTTCCACCTGGAAACATTTGAGTTTGGGGTGGCTCAGGAGCAATCTTGGATCTGTTTCAGGTCATGAGGGTGATGCATACCAGAGGTTAAAGATTAGACCTTGGTTCTGCCTTGGGGTAGTTGAAATGTGATCTGGTGTTGGAGGGATATAGCTATATTTCTATTACTGTGGCAAGAACACTTTATGATTGCTGTTTGGCTTGTTGGTGTCATCCCCACACTTCAAAGGACCAAGGTCTGTTAGATTGGTCTATCCCAAGCAATTAATGGATCCAGCTGGGTTTTGGAAATAAGAAGAACGAACTTGATCAAGCACAACCATATTAGGAATTACATCATAATGGTGAAATTGGCAAAACATTCTCATTGCTCTGCCCTTGTTGCATCTGCCAGCAGATATTCAATGGTCCCATTTAGGGTGACCCATTCCTTGCTGGGGGATGGGCTGCCGCACCATATGCAAGGTCATTGTGAGGAATGTTCTCACTATTTGGCAGATAAAATCATTTGGATTTGCTCAGAGATTGACTCCGTGATTCCCAAGGAACTGAAAATGGGTTTCCAATTTATTAGCTCAGCCACTTGTTGTGGTCCCTCCCGGATGATTAAGGCTACCCACGAGGTGACCTGTGGTTGAGTCCATGCAGTAGGTGTCAATTTGTTTGAGGGAGGGATGGTCCAGTCAGCCCTGAAGGAAGCTGTGGTACACCATCTCCTCAAGAAGACATCACTGGATTTAACCCTCCTGGACAACTACTGAAGTTTTGTCCAGGACTGACGTTTTATAGGGAAGATGCTTGAGGGGTGGCGATCAGGCTTCAGCTCCAGAGGACCCTAGAGGAAGTGGATTATTTGGACCCATTTCAGTTAAGTTTCATGCTGGGACCGAGTATAGAGATGCCATTGATCATGCTTGTTAATGACCTGAGATGGAGCCAGGATGAGAGTATTGCATCCATGCTTTTGCTCCTTGATCTCTCAGCAGCTTTCTATACCATTCACCACAGCATCCTTTTGGACTGGCTTTGGGGGTTGAGAGTGGGAGATACTGTTTTAAAGTCTTTTCCCCCTTCCTCTGTGGCTGGTTTCAATTGGCACTGATAAGTAAAACGATATCATATCCATGGCAGTCGGTGGGGTGCTACAGGGATCAATGCTCACTCCCTTTCTGCTTAAAACCTACACGAAACCTCTGAGAAAAGTCATTTGCTAGTTTGGGTCAGGTATCATCAACAAATGGATGATACTCACACATCTCAATCCCTTGGCTGGGCAAGTTTAGCTGTTGAAGTCCTGACCCAGTGCCTGGAAGCCAAGTGGGTCTGGAGAGGAGGAACAGACTTGGGCTAAACCCTGTCAGCCCATCAAGGTAGATCACACCAGGAAACCAATGCACTGTCCTTTTATTGTAAATCTGTAGTAACAGAATCTTGCAAGTCTAAATGTGCTTCCTTCCCTCCCTTTATCTTTGTGTGAACTAGGGAGGGATGTCTGAGAGGTTACTCATATTACATTCTTGCTCCAGACTCAGGCTCCTTTTATCTGAGCATTGCTTGGTTTCTCCTGTCCTTCAAGGCCGTTCCCTCTGCATCTTTTGACAAGACCAAGCAGCTTTGACTGTTTTGGCCACCCAAATTTGGAGGTATCCCATTACTATAAAAATCCCTCTTGGTTTGGTTTTGCTTTATTTTATCTTATTTATTTTTATTTTATTTTGGTTTGCTCTGTTTCAGTTGTTTTTGTACTTGGCTCTTCTGTTCTGTTGTATTTTTCTTTTCATGAGTTGGGGGGCGAGATTTAGTTGTAAACTGCCCAGAGTCATTTGGATATTGAGAAAGAAAGAAGAAAGAAAGAAAGAAAGAAAGAAAGAAGAAAGAAAGGAAGAAAGGAAGAAAGAAAGAAAGAAAGAAAGAAAGAAAGAAAGAAAGAAAGAAAGAAAGGAAAGAAAGAAAGAAAGAAAGAAAGAAAGAAAGAAAGAAAGAAAGAAAGAAAGAAAGAAAGAAAGAAAGAAAGAAAGAAAGAAAGAAAGAAAGAAAGAAAGAAAGAAAGAAAGAAAGATCCTTCTAAATTCTATTAGAATTTCTTCACCCTAAATGCAATTAGAAATAGGCAGCTCCTTCCAAAAGAAGGCAGGGAGTAATATTATTTCCACAAAATCCATAATTAGCCATGCATTTTGTCTTTTGAAAAAAAAAAGGATGGAGCATCAGATTTGCAGCTTAAATACATTGGTAGAATTGATGCCCTTTGGCAATCATATAAACCCTTAAGGGAGGATAATTCAAAGAGATAATAATACAATATATATTTATAATTACTATTAAAAATTGTGAGGTTCAAAAGATAAGGGAACACCTAAATTTCCAAGTGGCTTGCTCCAGTTAAGGGGAAACTGAGACACTTGTCGGGTGAAGAACAAACATCCTTGTGCCAAATTACCAAATCCTGTTCAGCAATCACCGTATGCGGGAAACTACTTCTATTAATGTTTTTTTCCTACAAATCTTGCAAAGCAGCTTACCAGCTACATTTTCATTACAAATATCAGAAGATGGAAAACTCTAAATTTTGATGTGTGTATGTATGTATGTATGTATGTATGTATGTATGTATGTATGTATATGTGTGTGTGTGTGTGTGTGTGTGTGTGTGTGTGTGTGTGTGTGTGTGTGTGTGTGTGTGTGTGTATATATATATATATATATATGTTATATTTTTTTACATAAATAAAGGGAGACTTATGTAAAAAAATATAACATATAGAAACGGACTGTCGTTTGTAATTAACTGTCTGGATGGCCCCTGGAGGGGCTGAAAGGCAAAAAGGAAGCAGTATGCTTTCTCCCATATTTGGGTATACCAGGTGATTTAACAGAGAAAAAAACATATATGTATGTATGTATGTATGTAATATATACACATATATCCTACCCTATTTTTTCACAATTGCACTGGCACTCACTATCATTGACAAAATGCCTTTCTGAGGGCTGTAGTGTCATTCCTGTAAAAAAGTTATTTCCCATGTAATGAAACTTTAAAATGCACATAGCTCTGTTCATATTTGTAAAAGGAAGATAAAACAGGCCTATAACCGAACAAGGCAGTTTGAAACATGTTTGATCAGTGGATTATATAACTCAGTGAATAGTAAGTGAGCCAACCCCTATTAGGAAGGACTCCCTTGCTGTAACAGCCTGACAGAATAATTTGAAGGATGTTACAGAAGAACCAGCACTCCCTCTCGCCAGCTAGCTATTAAAGGCACTGTAATTTCATCCAGAACCCAACCTTGTTTTAAGTCAAGTGACTTGCTGCCTTGTGTGGATCACAGTGGGATCCTAAGAAGAGTAATGACCATCTTCAATTATCAATTTGTGTCAAGCTTGTCCCATTCTCAAAGACATTGTCATTGCAAAATTCCATAAGTTTTGGTTCACAGAGTTCACAACCAATTTTAAGAATCAAAATCTAAACTTTTTTGGAGTCATTAGAACAAAAGCGAGAGCCAGTTGGGTGCAATGCTGCACTGGGTTAGAAACCGGGAGACTGTGACTTCTAATCCTGCCTTAGGCACAAAGCCAATTGGTGACCTTGGGCCAGTCACTCCCTCAGCCCTAGGAAGGAGTCAATGGCAAACCCCTTCAAAAACCTTGCAAGAAAATTGCATGGACTAGTCCAGGAGTCAATAATGACTCAAACACAAAACTGAGAGGAGGGAGGGAGGGAGGGAGAGAAAAATGGAAGTAGCTGCCTTAGAAATTAGAAACAAAATTAAAAGTGGTGAATTTATTACTTTTTTTTTTAAAAGCCATGTTAGTTCTTCAATAACTGGAAGGTGGGGGGAGAAATTTTTAAGAAGATATATAGGAAGACCCTCCCTTTTTTAACAAATTCTGGAATGACTCTGTTTGTCTCCATAATATTTTAAGCAACTCTGTGTGGACCTCAATTTGCAGAATTCCCAAATCTAAAAATTGCTGAGGTTGAGAAACACTGATCTACCGGTATATCACCACAAGTGCTTGCTACATATCAACACAATAGCCAGACAATAAATTAGACTCCTTATAAAGTTTGCATCATCCAGCAGAAGAGATGAATAGCTGTGGAAAATTTGAGCTTAGGTAGCAGATGACTTTTCACTTGGGGAGCTAAGAGATTCACAGATTGCTGCCTGAAATCATAGAAGACTTTTAAATAAAACTAAATTCAGGGTTTAGATTTTAGAAGTTAGAAACAAGTGTGGCTTTAAAGGCTGCTTTTGCTCTATAATCTCCCATGTCAATACTAAAGGATGGATTTTAAAATATTTCCCTTTGTATTGCTTAACTTATAACCAACATAAATTATAAAGCAGAAAGTGGAAAAGTTTCCCTTTATCATCACAAATCAGAATTGCTACTGATAACAGATTTGGATGCAAAAATTCACTGAGGCTGCAAAATGGGCCCCTGGCTGAGGAGGAACACAATTTCCATCTGTGCTCAGTTTCCACGATGACATGAAGAAAAGGCTTCTTCATCTCCATGGCCAGAGAAGCTACTAGGCTCTCCGAAATCTCACTTTTGCTCATTTTCTTTTTAAAAAAGCAGACCAGCAGCTTTGGTAGACTTATTTACAGCAGCTGACACCATCTTAAAATTGAGGTACAAGAACAGAAGGAAAGAAAGAGTTGGGAAGGAGAGTGGATCTTTAATGCTCTCTCCATAACTGGGGGGGGGGAGGACTTAAAGGGCCCAAGTAACTGAAATAAAATGATCCCGATTGCAAGACTTCCATCCAGAACCCCCTTTTCATGATTTATTGAATTTGAAAAAAGGACAGACAACAACTTCACTTGGCACCGTCCAGGAAAACATGCAGAAAAACAGCTGTGGGGAGGGGCAGGGAGAATGCCTCTGTTTCTTTGCACAGCCCTAGCTAGACCCATTTCTGTACAAGCATTCCAGCCAAAATGACAGGTTTGCTTTTGGCAGCGGCAGAAGCAGCATTCATCCAGCCCGTCTTTCAGATGGAACCTACACAGACTTTCAAGTCGAAGCTGAGAGGCAACGGCTACGTGCAACTTCTGTTTGTCACCACACAGCAGCACACTGCCTCCATTTCCTTCTAAGTAATTCCAAAGGGAAATGTAATGCTTTCAAAGTTGTTCTTCCCACCACACCCAATTCTTTCTCAAAAGCAGAGCCACTCCTTGTTTTTTTCTAGTCACCAAGAAAGGTGAAAACTTCCCGCTTGCAGGGAAATTGCCAGGGTTTCAGCACAGTCTATTTGTTGCTGAATCCACCTTGCCCTCAACTTTGGTGTCTCTCCTGGAGGGAGAGGGGCAGAAATCTCTTTCTCATCATCTGCTAGGTGAGGAGCATCTACAGTTCCTTGCTCTAATAAACAATTGGGCCTGCTCTGTTTGTACAATTGCAATGGGCTTTCTCTATTTCAGGAGGAGGAGGGTAGCCTTTTTTTTGAGCAAATACAGGGAGTCCTCGATTTACAAGAGTTCATTTCGTGACCATTCAAAGTTACGACAGCCCTGAAAAAAGTGAGTCATCACCATTTTTCACACATCCATTGCAGTATCCTCATCAGGGGTGGGTTCCAACTTACCTCGCTGCCGGTTCACTCCCTCCCGTGTCATGTGGGCGTGTCATGTGGGCGCGGGCACGCTTTGCGTGCACGCACATGCGCAGTAACAAAAAAATCTGAAAAAAATATTTTAAAAAAGCTGAAAAAAAGATGGCGACCGCATGCACAGTGCCGGAAGTCAGCTTCTGAGCATGCTCAGCAGGAAATAAAATAAAAAATTCAATAAATAAATAAATAAATAAATAATTCAAAAAAAAAAAAGATGGCGGCCCCCACGGACCGGCACCGACCGATCCGGTTCGGTGATGTCATCGTGATGTCACCAGCGGGCCGCTACCGGTTCGGGAGAACCGGTCCGAACCGGGAGGAACCCACCCCTGATCCTCATGGTTATGTAATCAAAATTTGGATGCTTGTCAACTAACTCATCATTTATGATGGTTGCTGATGTGATCCCCTTTTGCGACCTTCTTACAAGCAAAGTCAATGGGGAAGCCAGATTCACTTAACAACCATGTTATTAACTTAACAGCTGCAGTGATTCACTTCACAGCTGGTAAGAAAGGTCATAAAAGGCAAAATTCACTTAACAACTATCTCGCTTAGCAACAGAAAGTTTGGGCTCAATTGTGGTCGTAAGTCAAGGACTAACTGTACTTCATTCACTTCAAGGCTCTCAGCACCCCTTGTGCCCTTCTTCAACTATGCTGATTTATCCAACAGCCAGACTCATTCCAGTTCATGTATTCCTTAAGTCAACTGAGTAGATTCCATTCTTTTATCACCTGTTTCTTTAATCAGTGTCTTAAAACAGTACCTATCTTTGAGACCGCCTTCTACCACATAGCTCCCAGCGACCGGTAAGATCCCAGAGTTGGTCTCCTCCGGGTCCCGTCAGCTAAACAGTGTCGGCTGGCGGGCCCGCGGGGGAGGGCCTTCTCTGTGGCTGCCCCAGCCCTCTGGAACCAGTTACCTACTGAGATCCGGACTGCCCCCACCCTATTGGCCTTCCGGAAAGCGGTGAAGACCTGACTTTTCCGGCAGGCCTGGGGCCGTTGATCTTGCTGTTGTAATCCTGCGAGATCCGACCATGAATGGTGTGCATGGGTTTTTAAATTGTTTTTTAAATGTTTTTTATAATGTTTTTTAATGTTTTTTTATATTTCTGTTGTAAGCCGCCCAGAGTCCCTCGGGAGTTGGGTGGCATAGAAAATTAAATAATAAATAATAATAAATAAATAATACTGAGAAATGGTACAATTATATCCACAAAAACAACCCTTACATAAAAGGAGGGCTGAGGTAAATTAGTCTGGTAATGTGCTCTCAAAATAAATAAATGGCAAACCATTACCATTTGAATCAAATAGTTAGTAGCAACACTTTGTTGAAGAATGTTATCAGCAACAAAAAAAAGACAGGAGAGATATCTAAAATGCATCTACGTCTTTCCCCAAGTAGTTGGGTTTTTTGTGATAAGAAAAAAAAGAAGATATCAGCAGCACTGGGAAAATATAGGAGAGTTACTAAATGAACAACATGTCAAGTATCCCTCCCATTGCTGAGTTCAATTAATGAGTCATGTTGATTCCACAACTTTTGTCTGGAACCAACTCAAGAGGGCCTTTTTTTTTCAATCAGGCACGTCAAGGATTAAATCTGAAATCTTCCAAAGGCTTCCTTCCCAAATCCAGATTGTCTAACCACTGGCACGCCTATCCCTATCAAGGATCAATACAGGCTGGCTTTAAATAAACATTATACTTTATATTAATTGATACTAAGATAGGGAATATAGGAACAATTATGTTTTAAGAAATTGTGTAAATCAGGAAGCTCCCTTAGATATGAAATCGAGATCCTTAAACAAGCCATAGCTTGTGTGCCGCAATCCAATCTACAATAGACCGTAGCGATAACAAAATTCATATACTATAGAAGATGCTATAAGGACGTCTCACAGTAGTGTTTTGCAAACTTGGCAACTTTTAAGATGTGTGGACTTCAACTCCCAGAATTCTCAGCATGGCTGGGTGGAGAATTCTGGGAGTTGAAGTCCACACATCTTAAAGTTGCCAGGTTTGAGAAACAATGTCTTAAAGCAGGGGTGTCAAACTGGTGGCCCATGTGTCACGCGCAGGCCAGGCCCATCCCAGCTCCACGAATGGGGAAAACGCCATGAAACATCACATGATGGCAATGTGACGTGGCGAGTTTGACACCCGTGTCTTAAAGCCTATGTAATGCTGATCATCTTCTAAGAGTTATCTTGCAGTGAGATGAGTGGCAAACAAATTTAATAAATAATAAAAGCAAACATATATGTATTAGAATGCTATTATACTGACAAGGAATTTTATTAATCCACAACTATTAATTCAAACTATTCCTCTAGTTCAGGGGTGTCAAACTCAAGGTCCGCGGGCCGGATCCAGCCCACGGGGTGCTTAGATCTGGCCCATGGGGCCACCCTGGATACAGCAAAGGACCGGCCCGCACTGCCTCTGGCAGCAAAAATGGAGCTCACGAGGCCATATGCGGCTCTCTCGAGCTCCGTTTTCACTGGCAGAGGGTTGCAGGAAGCCGTTGCAGCCGTTTTCGCTGGCAGAGTGCTCGGGCCAGCACAGGCGCCCCGACACAAGTGATGTCGAGCTGGCCACACCCAACCCTAACCACGTCCACCACGTCCCCTGAGGTCAAACACAACCCAGATGCGGCCCTCAATGAAATAGAGTTTGACACCCCTGCTCTAGTTTGACTTCAGCAAAAAATCTTATACAAACATTTTAAAGCTCACTATTAACCAAAAATTATTAGTAACAAGAACATAATCACAAGCTTGCATATAAAGGCTGTTCCTCTATACCTAGGCCATTGAAATCCTACAAAAATTTAAGGAGATTCAAGCAAACAGATTATATCCAGAGCTGCAGGCCAAACATACAGCTTTAAAAAAAGAAAAGAAACAAAAGAACAATCATAAATGACAGGCTCCTGATAGTATTTACATATGTTCAAGCAATAGGAGCATAATGCTTCCTATGTTTTACATAGCAGTGACTTTTGCAAACATGTTCTAAAAGGAGTGAATTTTATAATCCTCCATACTGTTGAAAGGATTGGGGTCATAACTCAATCCCTGACCTTTAGCAGGGCTGCAGGGGGTGGGGAGTGCTAATTGACATTTTTCCATATGCTTTTCCTTGGGGCAGGGAGGGAAATAATATGTACAAGAAGCCTCTTGAAGGATACTACTACTATTCTTACTCTTGACCCACATTCTCAAACCAGCCAAAATCTCGGCAACAAACTCTGTTTTGGGAGGATACAGCTATGCTAGCTTTGCTGAACAGGTTAACTTTTTCATAAAAAAAAAAAAAATAGACTACTGTTATCATAAGAAAAATGTAACTGTACCATTATTCAGTTTTGTCAAGCTTGGGAACCATAAAAATGTATCTTTAATGATCAAATGCAACCAGTACAGGTAGTCCCCATTTAGCAATCATTCACAATTACGAGGATGATGAAAAAAGTAATTTTAAGACCAATCTTCACATGTACAAACTTTGCAGGTCAAAACAAAGGAAAGCTGAAGTATGATCAGCACAGTTGTGGTTTCACTTAACAACCGGCTCATTTAAAAACAGATTTACTGGTCCTAATTATGATAGTTAAATGAGGATTAACTAAGGCGTAAGATTGAAAATACATCAATATATTTTCCAAAGCCCTCTCACTTTAAGATCTGAACAGTAGCTAAAAGCTTGAAACAACTAACAATTAAAAACAAATATAATCTTTAACACTAAGGAGTCAGAATAATTACAAAATAAAATAACCCTGGATAAATCTCATGGCAAAAATCGTATTGGTAATTTATTTGATACTGCCTTCAGACATCTAAAGTTCATCAACTGAGGGATAAAATTGTTCAATTCTTCCCCCAAGTGCTTACAACTAGACATTGCTTCCAAAAGCAGGCATAAAAATCTTCAGCACACTGAATGTGTTTTCATTCCTGTGCAATTGAACATTCAAAAGGCAGAGGCAGCTCAAGTTATTTTAACATCTCCAAATAATTATCTTTATTTTGTAGGGGCTGAGTTATGTGTAAAATTTGACTTTGCCCAGAAGAATGACCTCTCCACCTTAAATGTATGGAGAGAAGGTCAGGCTAGCAGAAAGCTGGTAGATGTGTGGAATTCCAAAATTGCGATAAACACAGCAAGGCTGGCTGCAATCACAACAAACTCTTTTATTTCCAATGCTGATGCAAATACAACTTTTCTTACCCTTTCATCATCAGCCATAACATAAAGTTACTATTCCCTACTGTTTAAAGATAGAGGAATGTCATATCATAAGGCTTGGTTGGACATTCCAGCTGAACCAGAGGTGGGTTCCTCCCGGTTCAGACCAGTTCGCCCAAACTGGTAGCAACCCGCTGGTGACGTCACAGAACCGGTTCAGTTGGTGCCAGTCCATGGGCGCCGCCATCTTTTTTTATTTTTGGAATTTATTTATTTTTTTTGGAATTTTTATTTTTGAAATTTTTTTTTATTTTTATTTTTTGGAATTTTTTTCGGGTTTTTTCCTTCTGTGCATGCACAGAAGCCGAGTTTCCGGCACTGCGCATGCGTCACCATCTTGTTTTCAGCTTTTTTTGGATTTTTCGGCACTGCACATGCGCGCGCCCACGAGGCGCGGCCACACGGCGCAGGAGGAAGTGAACTGGCAGTGGGGTAAGTTAGAACACACCCCTGAGCTGAACTCAGGGAACATGAAGATCAGTCTGCTGGATCAGGCTGAGAACCATCTTACTCCATCAGTTTGGATTTCACAATAACCAAGCAAATGGCTGTGGGATGCTTACAAATAGTAAACAAAGATATACCCATCAGTCCTTGCCATTCCCTTGCAACTGGTTTGAGGCAAGCTGTCCTCAACTCAGAGGTAACAACTTGTCCTCTGTGAACTTATCCAGTTCTCTTTTAAACCCATCCAAATTAATGGCCATCACCACACCTTGTGGTGATGAATTCCACAGGTTAATTACAGAGAAGATAATCCAAATCTGTAATGCTTACCACTGAAGAGCCCTTAAACTCACTGGCTTCAGAGCTGAACAGAAAAAGCTGAGGCTTAGAGCTGTTCAGGAAAGAAAGAAAAAAACAAAAATAGTACTATTATAGTGACATGGCAAAAAGCCTAACCGGTCCAAAGGCTTCCAACAGGGAGCAGGATAAAGAAACTCAAGTATCTCTTCCTTATGGGAACCTAAAATGTGCTCCAAGACTAGAGCACATGTGGACACTAGTCCACATTAAATTTCTACACTTGGATCAAGGTACTTTGGATTCAATTCCTATAGTCTTTTGCATCTGCAAAACAATCAACTGCTTTAACTGGGAGCCTCTATGAAGTTCCAGAGCATTTTGCAGAATCAAACACAACAGTGAAATGGGGAAAAGGTTTGTAATGACTGCACAAACCTGTATTTACAAGCTGCCAAGAAAGCCCCCTCAGCTATACAAGACTGCTCCTTCACCTCGTGTATTAGGTAATTGGACAGTTTGCTTTGAAAGAATCAACAGAAGGTTAATTCGGAAGGTCTTCTGGGAAAGTTAAAATGCTGGAGGATGTTGCACAGGAAAAAGGCCGCTATTAAAAGAAACCACAGAATTACCTTCATTTAGGACACCAAATAAGAAAGTAGTTATTCTGTATTGCAGGGGTGGGGAAACGATGGCCCTTTTGGACTTCAACTCCCAGAATTCCTGAGCCAGCCATGCTTCTGGGAGTTGAAGTCCACCAATCATAAAAGGACCACAGTTCCTTACGTCTGCTATATTGCTTCAGCTTCAGCAACTTCTCAAACAAAGATGCTTGATGAAGGCAGACAGAGAAGGACTTATCAGCTTAGTGAATGGGAAAGAGGGTCCAATTAACTACCAAGCAGTCAGACATAATTCACACTGATGAGGCCAATCAAAGAAGACAAGGAGGAGGAAATGCAAAGCCCAACCACTCATATAATACTGCAGGCAACACCTTTTCCTAAATCACACGAAAATGGGTCAAAGTGAGGTTATGCTACCTTTGTGGAGAAAAATAATCCACTTGAAAGCTAATACTATGAATCCAAAAATAACATAAATATTTTCCCCCAATGCTTTGCTTCCATCCTGACTACGAAAAGTTTCTAAATATCAGTTCAGTCACTGAACCCAGTGGAACTCTCCGACACCCAAAATGTGAAAATATTAACTGTTTGGGAGTTGTATTAGATTTTTTCACTTCGTCCAATATTGCTGGGGGGTGGGGTGCTAGCAGCATACCCCTGTTGCTGAGAACAAACATTTGTTGAAAAAAAAGCATTATGGTATATTGTGTCTTCATCTGTGACTTCAACTGATGTGTTTGTGGTAACAAGTGATATGCTAGCAGCCAGAGAGAGAGACACATAATATAACTGGCATTAGATTTTGAAATGCTTCAGTCTTTGCCACATCTGGGGAGTTATGTGTTGTTAATAGGGATAAATAAGGACTTCATCATCTACAACAGAGGTGGGGAATGATGGCCCCTTTATGACTTTAGGACTTCAATTCCCAGAATTCCTGGCTCAGAAATTCTGTGAGTTGAAGTCCACAAGTCATAAAGGGGCCATCGTTCTTCACCCCTGATCTACAATAACATTAGAAGATTCAGGAACTATTGCTTGTAGCTGCCATTTCTTAAAACTAATCATCTGAATTGAATTTATACTGTGACTTGACATAGGAATATTCAAAAACTCAGGCCTGTTGTATCAAGATTTCCTCTCTTTCACTATTTTTGCAATGATCTGTCTAGCGTTAGAACTGGCACAAGAAACCCAATTTAAAAGTTGCACCATATGCCAAAATTATTATGCAATGAACTGTGTGCACACAGTGGCTCACCACAACCATCGGGCAGTTTTCTCCCACACTACCTCAAACTGTCATGAAAGAAGCGTTCACCTACAACATTATTGGCGTGAGGAAAAGTATACACAAAAATGGCTAAGTATTAACAACTACTATGAGACGCTATGAGTGTGCCAGTTGCAATTATAATATATATGAGTGTGCCAGTTGCAATTATAATATATATATCATAAGACATATGTCTTAAATATTCAATTACAGATATAAGTCCCCTTATTCCAAAATAGACAAAGGGGGAAATGAGAATTCAGTATCTACCACATAGAAAGACAGTTTGTTTTATATAATATGGGTGGTCCTCAACTTATAACAATTCATTCAGTGACTGTTTTAAGTTACAAGAGCATTGAAAAAGTGACTTATAACCAATCCTCACATTTACAACCATCACAGCATCTCCACAGTCACATGATCAAAATTCAGGGGTTGGCAACCAGTATATATTTATGATGGTTGCAATATCCCAGGGTTCCAACAAAGAAAAGTCAATGAGGGAAGCAAGAGTCACTTAACAACTGCATGATTCAGTTAACTGTGGCAAAAGAGCTTGTAAAATCAGGTATGATTGATTTAACAATCCCCCTTGCTTAGCAACAGAAATTCTGGTCCCAATTGTGGACATACAATAAGTTGAGGACTTCCTGTGCCTAAACACAGCGTAATAATGCTAAACCACAAAATCCCAGAACTGGTTACAAGGGAACGCATATCCAAATACTATGAAACATTAGGGAGAAACAGGCTGGACTTAATCAGTTGGGAAGCAACTCATCAATGATGTTCTGTAAGACATTTGCCCTGAAAGTGTTCATCAGTAGGAACATGAAGATCACGGCAATGATCTTCAGCGTCCAGGTTTAATAAAGCACAATGCTGACCATTTCCCCATAGCGACAGAGCCAATTCTCCCCAAATATAAGTCACTCCTTCCACTCACACACACCAGTTTCAGGTCAAGAACCATGCAGTGAAACTACAGGCTTCATTATCGAACAGTCAGTCAAATGATGGAGGCTCAGACATTTTGAAGATTTGTATGGCTGGCTGCCCATCTTAAACACAACTCTGAGCGGCTCACAACAATTAAACCAATACTATAAGTACAGGTAGTCCTTGACTTACGACCACAATTGAGCCCAGAATTTACATTGCTAAGTGAGAAATTGCATGCATAACTCAACAGTGAGTTGTGTCCCGTTTTACGACTTTTCTTGCCACATTTGTTAAGTGAATCACTACAGTTGTTAAATTAGTAATACGGTTGTTAAGTGATTCCCCATTGACTTTGCTTGTCAGAAGGTCGCAAAAGATAGCCACATGACCCGGGACACTGCAACGCAGGGGTGAAATTCGACCGGTTCGGACCGGATCGCGGGTACCGGTAGTGGCGATTTGAAGTGGTTCACCAAACTGGTAAAAACCACCCCTGGTTGGCCCCGCCCACCCCCACCCGCTCGCCGCTCACCCCTTCCGCTCTGTATGTATGCCCGAGAAGGAGGAGAAGACCTGGCCGAACTTTTCTTCCTCCCTTCGCAGCGAAGGGAAGGGAGCCTGCTTGGAAGGAAGCTGCGACAGCCTGCCTGTCCCTTTAAGGTACTTCGACCCCCGGTAAGGAGGGGGCGGGGGGGACCATAAAGGGAGCAGCAGCAGCAGCTCCGCTGTGAAGGGAAGGAGAAAAGTTTGGCTTCTCTCTGCCACGGTATTCTGCTTCTCTCCTCCTTCTTGGGCTCATACACACAGAGCAAACATGAGAAGGAGACGAGAAGCAGCCAGGTTAAACGCTAGAAGACTTGGCCGAACTTTTCTGTCGGTTCTGTGGGCGTGGCTTGATGGGCGTAGCTTGGTGGGGTGGTGCCACCCCACCTTGCCGTGAGTGACGTCAAGTTGCAAGTTGCCCACACCCACTCAGTCACATGACCCCCACCACCAAGCCACGCCCACAGAACCGGTAGGGAAAAAATTTGAATTTCACCCCTGCTGCAACAAGTCATAAATCTGAACCAGTTGTCAAGCATATGAATGTAAATCATGTAACCATGCGGATGTTGCAACGGTCATAAGTGTGAAAAATGGTCATAAGTCATTTTTTTCAGTGCCGCGCTAACTTCGAGCAGTCACTAAATGAACTGTTGTAAGTCGAAGACTACCTGTATAAAAGCATGAACCATAATAGCCAGAAACAAGAAACCCAGTGCTTCAGTCACCTCCTTAGGATGTCCCTCAACCAACTCCAGATATCCTCACTCTATCCCAGCACCTGGGTCTTGATGTGGGTTCTAAAAGGCTAGAAGGGTTGAGCACCTGCCACATCACCTGTGGGAGGGCATTCCATAAGATAGGGGCAGCCATGGAAAAGGCAGACACAGCATCTCGCCTGAAGTGCTTGTTGTCCATCTTTTGCAATCTGTTGATACCAGATGGTTTAGTAAACACACCATATATATTCTGAGTTTTGGTTTGCTACAGCGTCCAGCTGCCAGGTAGTCTCCTAGAAGTGGATACACACAGTTGTGTTTGTGTATACATAAAAATACACTGGGGGCTATATACCCACTTGCCATGGTTTTACGGCAAGTAAAGAGGACACACTGTCCTTTTTTTATGTCTGCAGTGCTCTGCTTAATTACTAGAACTTGGATTTCAGTAAAATCACACATCTGGCAGGAGATCCTTCGGTGGGTAGAGTTTCTAACACCATCCCTTTTAAGTTCTTCCTTTCTCCTCTTTTTTTTTCTTTCTTAATATATACTCCAATATCTGGCAGCTAACTGTCTTTCCTTTTGGTTAGTTCTCATGTATGTTCTTTTACTCTTGATGGCAGTGGATGTGAATAAATGAAATAAAATAAACTCAACTTCCCAGAATTGGTCACAAATTCTTCCCCCATTATTCCTTGAATAGGTATGCATGCATTGATACTAGATGTGAATCGCCAATAACTGAAAAGCTTCCTTGAAGTTGGCAGCTTTTTTTCAACTATTAAAACAAATGAATAGCAACATGTGAAACCCTCAGTGTTAGCTGTAACCCTGCATGCCAGGTTTTTTTTCCTCCTCTCTACATAGTCACAAGACAATTTCAACAGAGGGCAAGAACACAAGGCACATAATTTCCTCAAGGAACTGCTGGGAGCAGCAAAGAAGACTGCTGATCTTCGCCCACCCCAAGTGCAAGCAAGGATAGACTTCATAAGACCATTTAAAAGAAAATTTGGGGAGGGGTATCGAAAGAGGTAAGAAGAAAAATTTAGTGAAGATGCCTCAAAGCACAGAGAACCGACTCATAACTGGATTTAGAGTCCTGTCTAACCTGTTTTGCGGTATGTACTGTTTAACTGTATGTGTTTTTCCCCTCGCTCCCTCCCTCTCTTCTCATTTCTTGGCAAGAAGATCACAGCCCCTTTCCTTCCTTTCTTCCACATATTAACACAACACAGGCCTCTGAGAAGGCGACACTTTAAAAGAAGCACCACACTAAGTATATCAACCTGGCAAGACCTGCATTATCAACACACAGCATCTGTATTTTCAGCATTGAATTACCCAACCATTCTCTTTTCGTAGTTTTTGTTAAAACCTCTTTGGTGCCTTCTCCAGGAAAAAGGGGGGGGTGGGTGGGAAATCTTGCTTCACAGAAGCATTAATATCTTATGTATTATATGGACTCAGTCCAACGTATTCAATATAGTTCCTATATTCCTTTCACTGATCCCTATCTTTATCTCTAATACCAAACGTGGCTGTGCTCCACTCAGTTTTCTGATTCCTTCAAGATTTAGATGGATTGACACCTGTCACTCCAAGTCAAGGCAAATAAAGAAAAGGGAAGAAAGTCAGTAAGAGCCAGCAGGTTCTCCAGGCAAATACTTAGGCTCTTCCAGGAAATGGACTTTCTACTTGGCAATCAAGAGGTTCTATGCAAATAAAATATGCTTGATATATATCCTCAGAGGTGGTTATCTGGGAAGAAGCATGGTTTTCTGCTTGGATGTGCAAACAGTCTGGGAACTTATAGGAGGTACAGCAGAAGATATTTAATCTCAATAGGCCAATGTAATCGTTTTCAGTTCTTAAATATATTATAGTCTTAACTCAGGATTCTCTTCCCCTAATAGGAAGGAAAAAAAATAAAGTCTCACAGATAGCACACATGTATGCACTGATACATACACACAAACACACATTATTGTTTGTGAAGCTTTTTAATTTAGAAAAAAAACCCGACTTGTATAATTCCCTAACAAACCAGAGAAAGTATACAGAGGACATCCCACAGGCTAATAGTTTAAGACTGTGAATGTAAACTATTTTAATCAGTGTTATATTTTAAGACGGGTGAATGGACAACATAATGACTTCCAGATACTGCTGTATTCCCATTACCCCTGCCAGCAGTTTGTGGGGAGAGCTGATAGAAGTTGTATAGATAGAGGTTTATCTGGGAGGTGTCTGAGCCTACGAATTTTGAGAAAGCAGGCTGGGTTCTCTGCAATGTTCATTCTGCCAAACATAGACTGGTCCTCTATTTGAACTGGCTAGTATAAAGCAACCACAGATAGGACAAGAATCTGAATCTAGATTAATGCCACGATGAGGGAAGGAAAGGTTTTGGTTACCTCAAAGAGACACTGGTCTGCCGCCTCTCAAGAGGCAAGTGTTGGATCCAATGTTACTGGATAACTACCAACCCAGAGGTGGGTTCCTACCTGTTTGGACCGGCTCTATAGAACCGTTAGTAACGTAGCAGCCTGGGTCGCTGGAACCAGCAGCGACCCAGGCCTGCCACACCCCCGAGCCAGTTCTCTTGGCGCCATAGGCGCCATCTTGTTTTTTGCTTCTGTGCATGTGCAGCTTTTTTTAAGTACTGCGCATACGTGCGCGCGCTCGCACGGCGCGTCCCTGAGCGAACCGGCAGTACCTGAATCCGGAACCCACCCCTGTACTAACCTAATTCTAATCTCCCCTTTGTCACAGCAATGACTGCGGTTATACAGGTAGTCCTCGACTTACAACAGTTCATTTAGTGACTGTTTAAAATTACAACGGCACTGAAAAAAGTGAGTTATGACCATTTTTCACACTTACGAATCTTGCAGCATCCTTATGGTCACATGATCAAAGTTCAGTTGAATTCAGTGGCAAGTAGTTCATATTTATGATGGTTGCAGTGTCCCAGGATCATGAGAGCCGAGGTGGCGCAGTGGTTAGAGTGCAGTACTGCAGGCTACTTCAGCTGACTGCTAGCTGCAGTTCGGCGGTTCAAATCTCACCGGCTCAAGGTTGACTCAGCCTTCCATCCTTCCGAGGTAGGTAAAATGAGGACCCAGATTGTTGGGGGCAATATGCTAACTCTGTAAACCGCTTAGAGAGGGCTGTAAAGCACTGTAAAGCGGTATATAAGTCTAAGTGCTATTGCTATGTGATCACCCTTTGTGACCTTCTGAGAAACGAAGTCAATGGGGAATCCAGATTCATTTAACAACCATGTTACTAATTTAATAAACGCAATGATTCACTTAAAAACTGTGGCAAGAAAAGTTGTAAAATGGGGCAAAACTCACTTAAGAAATGTTTCATTTAGCAACATAAATTTTGGGCTCAATTGTGGTCAAGGACTACCTGTACTTAAAACATCTTTATAGTATTGTTCAGATGTGCAAATGAGCAATCCCCGCTAACTTGCCAACATTTCATCACTAACTCAGAATTGTGGGAATTGAAAAATCATGGTATAAAGTCTCCTTAGTGATCTGCTTTATGTTTTTTTCCCCAGTTTTCTTAAGCTAAAGCGAGTACGGTATTAGAATCATGTTTTAAATATAGGTTCAGTGAAATAATACAGACATTTCAACACTTGTAGTGGCAGCCAAGCCATGAAGGTTCATATATAAAGAATGACAACCTGGCCTATTAGATTAGACAGCTCCATCTCTAATCTGAGGTAAGGCTTAGCAGATGCTTCATGTCAACCAATGTGTCTTACAGAGTAACCTCAGCAAATCGCCAAGTGATCATCCCTAGGTGTTTTTATTTAAGATGCCCGCAAATGCCCAGAATCCAGCCCACACAGCATCACCCTTGTCTGCTAAATGGCAGTTTTTACCTTCGGAGTTGTATTTTTAAAGGATTATTTCAGCTTCAGTTAAGCTTGCATTTGAAAGAATGCATGCAAATTTAAGAAAAAGAGATCTTTCAAAAAAAAAAAAAAACCAGCAGCCAACTATCCCAGACAAAATGGTGCTGTTGGGATACAAAAATCTGGTTTGCGCAAAGACCTTCTGCAGCTCAAACTGGTCCCAAACAGAGTGGGATGCAGCCTGTTATATTGAACAGTTGTGCTCCAGCAACAAATAGGGCATTCATAAAAACTGGAAGAGCTTCTGTTCTGAGGCTTTAAGTTCTGCAAATGAAACAATCCACTGCTGATGCTTTTATGAGGGAGTGTTAAAAAAAAAAATAGACCGAGGGGTAGGGGTAAGACAGAAAGAGAGAGATGCCTCAGCTGCAGAAAATGTTATATGCAAAAGAAATACCAATTTAAAAAACCCACAGACACACAAGATGAATAAGAGCTACTGTTGCACACTGTCACCCATTACTGACTTAGTTGGCAACGCAGGAAATGTTGCCCAAAGGCACAAAGCATAGCATAATAGATAATACATGGAAAGTTAGGATGGGGGGTTGCAAGGGCAGTGAGAGAAGGCTGGATAAAGATGTAATAAAGAAGGAAAGTCCAGCGGGGGAGAGAGGCAGGGAACACATTTTGTCTTTAAAGAAATGTAAGTCTTCTAAAAGACCCCCTTCCTTCCCAAAACAGATTCCTAGTTTGATCAGCCAAATAAGACTACTTGATGTCAGGTTTAGTGCATTATTAGCTAGGCCTCGTCCATACCTACATCAAAAAGGAAACATCTGGTGCAAATTAAATGCTATTGTAGACATCCCTTGTACATTTTTTAGAGCTGTAACTATTACAGGTAGTCCTCGCCTTACGTCCATTTTTTTTAACAAAGCTTTAAAGTTACAATGGCCTTGTAAAAAGGAATTACAACCGTCCAATTCCGTAAAAAGGAATTACGACCCTGCAGTCAAGAGATTGCCATTTGGGCACTTGGCAGCCATCTTGCATTTACAACAGTTTACAGCATTTTTAGTCATATGATTGCAATTTGTGACTATAAGTCACTTTTTTTTCCAGTGCCATCGTAACATTGAATGGTCACTAAATAAACTGTTGTAAGTCAAGGACTACTTGCAATTTAGTGCTCCCTGCATGAGGAAGACATATCAAAAAGATGTATATCTCAGTGTTTCATTTTGCATATTTCAGTAAATCAATGGTATTTAAAATGTTATTAGAATTAATTATATTAATATAAGATTAATATTTTTCCTAACAGGTTGTATTTAGCTATTCAAATTTCAGTTAAGATTGACAATGGGCATGAAAAACTAATAGATTTTTACTTCTCAAAATCGCAAATATTTCATACACACACACAATTATTTGACTTTTCCCTTGTATTTAATACATGTTGCAATTTTAAATTGTTAGTGTTTTCTATACATCATGTAATTTTTTTGCAATATTTATAGCTTAGAAAACCCTATTTTTAAAATGAACTGTTAGTTATGATGCAGTTTTTAACAAAAAAAACCTGTTTAAAAATATTAAGAGTCTAAAAAAATAAAATAAAAACCCCAAAGTCACCCAATAAGCTTCCAGGGCTGACAGTGTATTAAAACCTGGATCTCCAGCTCCTTAGCACAAACACTTTAATCCCTACACCACATGGTCTCTCCTTGTTCTCTGTATGGCAAATATAGGGAGTGCATCTGGGAAGCAGCTGTTTGCCAAAGGTCTGTGTGTTTATTAGCAGAGGTGAAGCTTAAATCAGCTGCTTCCTTGTTCACAGACTATATTCTCTTTAACCATCTCTCTATGCTAGCTACCCAAGAGAGGTTTGCTCGATACCAACATCTAATTTTCAACACTAGTATATGCATCCAAGAGGCCTCCCCTCTATCTGTGGTGCTGGCTGAGAAATTTGGGGAATCGAAGTCCACACATCTTAAAGTTCCCACTGTTGAGAAACCCTGGTCTAAAGCAACAGAAATCTATCCCCAAAAATAAAGCAATAGGCAATAGCACTTAGACTTATATACCGCTTCACAGTGCTTCACAGCCCTCTAAGCAGTTTACAGAGTCAGCATATTGCCCCCAACAATCTGGGTCTTCATTTTACCGACCTCAGAAAGATGGAAGGCTGAGTCAACCTTCAGCCGGTGACATTCGAACTGCTGGCAGCCGGCAGTCAGCAGAAGTAGCCTGCAGTACCGCATTCTAACCACTGTGCCATCACAGCTCTCAAGCAATAGCAATAGCAGATAAAACCAATTTTAAAACCGCACAGGTCAGCTATAGAAGCCCAGAGGTCATGGGCCAGCCAGAAGTAGTATTAATGTTAGCTAGGTGACAGAAGGAAAGAAAAAGGATCAATAAAATGGATTTCTGGAAGTCAGGATTTAGAAATGAAGATGTGATTGGTTAAAAGACACTCCTTTTGCATCTCAGCCAGGCATGCTTAAGATGCCTAAGCGGTGCATTGTTTAGAATGCAGAATTAAGAGCCGTGGTGGCGCAGTGGTTAGAATTCAGCACTGCAGGCTACTTCTGCTGACTGCTGGCTGCCTGCAGTTTGGCAGTTCGAATCTCACCAGGCTCAAGGTTGACTCAGCCTTCCATCCTTCCAAGGTCAGTAAAATGAGAACCCAGATTGTTGGGGGCAATATGCTGACTCTGTAAACCACTTAGAGAGGGCTGTAAAGCACCATGACGCATATATAACTCTAAGGGCTATCACAGGGACCCAAAGAACAGCTTCCTCAGCAACTTTTAAGAAGCATTCAATGGTTGGGAAATGAGTCCTCAAAGTTTTAAAGGGTACTGCGCATCCTTTCAAATGTATTTATTCATCAAATTTCTACACCGCCCATCTCACCTAAGTGACTGTGAAAAGCAACAGAGTTAAGAACAGCATTCAAGAGGTTGTTTATTTTGGTTTGCAAGAGTTATAAATTGAATTATAAAGGTTAAACGTTTTAAAAAGCAGAGGGAGTGGAGCCAAGTGTGGTTGCATGCCACACTCAGACCCCTCCCCCATGCCAGTTGGCAGAATATCTTGATGCTCTTCTGGAAGTCTGGGATTGGGGGGGCCTGCCTCACCTCAGGGGCAATTCCATAGGGCCGAGGCAACAGCAGAGAAGGCTTTCTTCCTAGATCCCACTAACTGAAATTCTTTAGGCAACAGGGGTGTGCTACATCCCCTCCCTTGCTTGACCAGGTCGGACGGTCTCAGCAGCCAGTGTGCAAAAGGTGCAACTGCTCTATGATGAATGTAGCACACATTCTGCCCCAAATGATTCACCAGTACAGAACAGCATATCACAACAGTCCAATCTGACTTATTTTTTGTTATTATCCTGCCTTTTCTCCTTGAGCTCACCATTGCTTAGGTAGGGTGTAAAGTAGGTTGAGTTGAGAAAAGGAATGGGGGGGGGGGGTTGTTCAAAATTATCCAATGTCATGTCTGACAGTAGGCAAGAACCTAGTTCTCTTTAGTCATCATCCAACACAGTTGACCATCAAAAACTGGCTTATCGAAGTGCTTTGTGTATCAAAGCAGGCAGGTAGTTGCAAGAATTGTGCTCTGCTGGGGAAACAGACCTGACAGTTTTGAGCCTCAGCCCACTGGAAAAGCATGGAAAACTCTCAAGTGTGTGGCAGCTGCACTCTGTCTCACAACACCCTCCCCTCAAAATGGTTCCATTTTGCAGCTGCCTTGCTGCAATGAGCATTTTGTTCCTGGGTGATCGCTTCCTTCCTGTATCTAACCCTGACAGGCAGACAGAATGGGTGCACCTCATGATTAGGAGGACAGAGGAGCAGAACTTGTAAGACTTGCAAAGTGGACAGTTGCAGAACAACCTGTTCTTCAGCCCAAGGCTTCTGCTTCAGTACTCATCCTGCTGGGCAAATGCCAGGGGGCGTTGCTATTGCTGCCACTGACATGGTTTAACTAGATGGCAACCGCACCAAGCAGAAATCCAGGGTGGTATACAATGGCCAGCAAACTAGTCTAGTTGTGTGGCCTAGGTATTCTTAATATGTCACACACACATATGCAACTCCTGCTTAGTAGCCCACAAAGGTACAGGGATGATCCAAGTTTCAGACTTGTTCATGCAACTGAACTACCCAATGCAGAGAGTATGGCCTAAATGAAATCGTGTCATTTACTTTTACTGGAAAACTACTGAGAAATGGAAATGCTATTTTTGTGTAAAACACACAAAAAAAAGGGGGTTTCGCTGTTAACTTATCAATAAATCATGCTCACACTCAAAGATGGAGAACTTCACCCCATCCGCTTTGAACTGTCACCTGACCTGCACAGTGCAGCTCTGCAGGCTTGATGCCAGTTACTACAGATGCTTCAAAAGAAAATTGATATTTGAAACAACGTTGCAGCTTGCTGCTATTAATGGGGAGGGGACCACAAACAAATCCCCAAATCTGGAGCCAGTTCCATTCTGCCCCCAATGCAATTAAGACACAACTTTGCTGGTCAAAAACAGCAAGCTGATCCCCACAGCAGATAAACACTTCAATCACATGACTCATTCTACATCAATTTAAATATATCACATGGATTCACTGAAGTGAAATGCACAGCGTAGCATAACAAAATCTTGTTTTCCTTTCATTTTTCATTTTGACATTGTATTATATTTTGCTTATCGGGGTTAAACTGCCAAGTCAAGTAAGAATGCTCTCTTCCAAATATTCAAGGACTTGCCATATATGGGACAATATCCTGCTGATACTTTTGATGCCACTGTAAAGCCTTGCAGTGGAATGGTCAGTTTTACAACAGATGGTCACAACCAACACCAAAATCACTCACCCAGAGATAAAATAGTTTCTCAAAACGAATTCTTGAAAAATATGAACTGATGGGTATATCTACAACTTTGCAATCAATGTATTTTTAGCAGAGGTATACTTGCTCTTCCTGTTAACAGTGCGTACAAAGATCTCTTCTGTATTCTATGCCAGCAATTTTGTCCCCCCCCTTCCCTAACACAATAATTAATACAAACTTGTACTTAACAAGATAATTTAAAGAAAATGGATGGCCATATCTTTTTTAACAGAGTACTATGACAAAACTACAAAGCCCCCACAAATAAAACAATGCAAATTAACTAATTCAGTTGAAAGGGGATGCAAAGTAAAACATATGCCACAATTAGTGTATAGTGAAGTTTTTGAGAAGAGGCTTTATTTTGTGAAGAAGAAAAAAAATAGTTTTGAACAAAAAGGAACACAAATGTAAATGTGGTTTTATGAGAGACTGCTGCTCAAACCAGTTCTTAACCTTTACAAATCCTCTATTTACTGGTTTCAAGATAATTTGTCAAGTACTCGTAGCATCGAACAATGTGAAACAGACATTTTAGTTGTATTTTTAGTTGCACCATGTCTTTCTACCGAGGCTGAAATTGCAAGACTGCCTTTATATATAATCTCTCTCTCTCCCTCCCTCCCTCCCTCCCTCCCTCTTTTTTCCTTTTCAGTGCTGCAGCTAAAGATGCAGGCCAAAGTACAAGCAAGAAAATTTAGCCAACCGTAGCTGAAGAGGCTCACCTCCTCCCTGCCCCATGTGGCATATCTGGGCCAATCACTATGCTACACCCAGCTGTTCTGCTCTGCGCCTCCATCCAATGACTGACAGCAGTGCACTGTTACTGCAGAAGGTGTCATCCATCACTGGAGAAATAGAGCTTTGCAGTGTACCAGAAACTTTAGACAGCTTAAATCCATCTTAACATCTGCATTTTCTCCTTTCACAAGGCACTCTTTTAAATTGGGAGGAGGTGGTGTTCAGAAAATGCACATACACACAGAAGAATAAACAGAAAAAAAAATCAAAATATTCATGAAACTTTGTCAAGACAGCTGGTTTTCAGTTACCAAAACCCCAAAACAATATAACTGCCTGCCAGCAAGTTTTTAGCTAATATGGCTTCTTTCCTCCAACATTTTAAAGCGCCAGGTGAAAGCTAATTCAACGAATTGTTTGTAACATGTCTCTCAATTGATGCCACTGTAAAAATAAAATATAATGTGGCAAAATGAAAAATATACCTAGAGGATTGCTGAGAATTTTGGGACCAAACTTTGCAAATTGCTTATGGAGTGAGGCAGCTGATACTTCTAATCTGAAGACTCTTCAAACTTCTCTAAAGAAATTGCATTTTTAAATTATTAATTACATGCATGGGTGTGAACTTGTGTGCACACATGTAACAAAGGTATGTATGAAGTTCCTAACATTTTACTCCCAGGAATTATGTTATAGTACCTTAAAAAAAAATTAAATCTATTAACCGCATCCAAGATGCACCCCACAAACTTTTCCATAAGCTTTCGTTTCTCTTTTTTTTATAACTTAGATATGGAGAACTAACAGATTAATCAAATGGCAAAAGCAGAAGGAATATTCTTAGGGTGTGTGTGTGTGTGTGTGTGTGTGTATGTGTTTGTGTGTGTGTGTGTGTGTGCGCGCGCGTGTGTGTGTACTCAATCTTTGGGCTCCAATTATTTCTTTGAATGAATGCTACTATTCTCATGCCCAGGATTTCACCTTGATTGCATTGTACAATATTCCCCTCCCATGACTTTAGTATTATGTCACTCAAAATGTTAACACAGAGACACTAATCTCTGAACAATTTAAAACAATCTTCCAATCAAAATCCTGCAAAATTCCAGAGCAGAAAATATGGTGAAATAGCAGTGGGGTTACAGAGTGTACTCAAAGAGGAAAGGACACAGTGACCAACCAGCCTGTTTATTCTGCACTAAATTTGCCTCTTGTTTCAAGATTGCAAAGCAACCCACTCGCGACAATTTTATTCCAAGATTTGCAATCCAGTGAGCCAGGAAACAGACTCAGTTTCCAAGGCAATCATGGAACTCACTCGATGAGTTGGGTCAGTTAACAGGCAGTCCTCATTTAGCAACCACAATTGGGACTGGAAACCTGGTTGCTAAAACAGTTGTTAAATAAATTGCAATTGTGCTTATGATCTTACTTTCCTTTGCTTTGCTTTGCTATAGAACCACGAAGGTCATAAATGCATGAATTTGTCAAAAACTTATTTGTTCTTCACCATCATAACTGCAAATGATTGCTAAATCATTCACAATTAGTCAAGGAGAGAACCAACCTAGAACTAAGGAGAAATTTCCTGACAGTTAGAACAATTAATCATTGGAACGACATGACTCCAGAAGTTGTATGTGCTCCAACACTGGAAGTTTTCAAGAAAAGATTAAAGAACCATTTGTCTGAAATGGTACAGGGCTTCCTTCCTGAGCAAGGGGTTGGACTAGAAGATCTCCAATGTTCCTTCCAACTCTGCCTCTGTTAAATGAGGCAGTCATTGAACTAGGTCTACCTGTATTCCCTTTCAAACTAATCTGCTTCACAGGGCAGTTGTGAGGACAAAATTAGAGAGGCCATGAGGCTCTAGAAATGGCAGAGTATAAATACTATGAATCAGTCCACAGAGGAGATGTTAAATCTGAACTCACCAAAACCAGGATCCAATTTAAAATTTGCATTTAAATGTTTGCACTCAAGCATAAGTTATATCAGCATATACCCGAAGAGTCTGTTGTTAACATATCCTTGACAAGGACATTTATAGTGCAGGTCAATTTAAATGCAGGGGGGGGGGAATCCTGGGATGCTGGGATTGAGGTGTGTTGCTTCTTTCTTTGCTTCAAAAAAAGTTTACACCAACATGTGGAGAAAAACAATTATGAAGCCTGATTTCTAAGTTTCTTCCCTGAAATCAAAAATACAAAGTCTTCCATCTTTCTGACCTTGGACTTGTTCATTTCGTTGGTGTCTTTCAGCACAGTCTCTTTACTAAACCATTTAAGGCACAGTGAGCCCTGATAAAAGAAGTTAATGTTTACTGAAACCTGTGCATGAACTGTACTAGACCTGATAGAACTTTTTTTTTTAAAGAAAAAGTCAAAGTTCTGCTTACAGCATCTATTACCATTAAAAAAAATGGGCAAATTATGATTTTCTAATAAACCATTATCAAATAGGAAGCAAAAGAAGGATATGGGGACCAAATAACTGAGTATGGACAAATACGTGCAACTCTTTTTTTACTGTAGATAATTATGTCAGAGGAAAGTGAGAAATGACAGCACTCATAGCATGTGTGCAAGTGAACAAGAAACAGTTGTCTGTATAGAGGTTTAATCACAGGCTCATATTACAGGTGAAGATCCGAAATTATATTCTCAGAATTCCCAAGAAAGGCTGCAGAAACTCCTTCCCTAAACTCTAGTGAGCCACACACGTTAACTCTGTTACACACAACGAGGCACCATATAAATACAATGCGTAGAACAGCTCAGTGCACATATTCTGGAGAGAGAAGTTCCCTGAGGATGGGCTCCAGCATGAGCCCAAAAGCTTGTAAGAATAAACCTTTGGTCCTGGTGACCGACTCAGATTGGATCCTGCAACACATTAACGGTGGCCAATACTGGATCAGATGGTCCCATGGTCCAAATCAATACAAGGTCGCTCCTATAAAGGGGCTACGGGCATCAAGTGCTACATCCACTGCTTTAAAATACGCATTTTACACTGCACAAGAACATGGCTTTAAGGTACAAACATTGCATTTTGCAATGTGTATCATGTTGCCATCCTAGCAAGAGCATCAAAGATACAAGCCAAAGATCAAGGATCAGGGTCACAAAATTATTGAATTCTTCATCCATATCTGACAGATGCTGTCAGCTATTAAGCAAGCACATCAAAAGAGAAGGCCCAATTCAAATTATTCACATAATACATTCAGCATAACTTTATACATCGATCAGCACTTCATGCAACTGCTGAGGATATTCCCATAAGGGAATTGTTGCTCATCCGAAGGAACCGTGAAGAATGAAAGCACTGTACACCGAATGCCATCATATTTTGCACTACCAATCCAGTAATGGTCTTCTACACTTCTCTATTAAGATAACATAAATATACACCCACCTTCATCATTGCTTTTATTTATGTGAGACTACTTGATCACAAAAGTTAAAAAGAAATAATCTGGACGTCTAAACAGTGGTGGGGAAAAAATGTGCCTTTTTCTCCTCTTAAAGCAAGATGCTCCCAGGTGTTTAAACCAACTTTTTTCCCCTTCCCTACACAGCAGCAATAGAACTACAGTCACCTTGGAAACAAACATTGCCCAGTGTTTGCAGAACAAACAATGGTACCTTTTCAGCCAGTACGAAGCAGGCAGGGCAAGGGGCAGTCAAGCAATTCTAGGGTTTACAGGAGTGTTAACATATTGCATTCATTCACCAAGTCAAAAAATACTTCAGCACCAAAAGAGAGATTCTTTCCAAAAGAGTGAATCTTTGGCTGGAAACCACAGCCAGACAAGATGATGAGAAGATCAGCCCAGACTCGCAATGTGTATGCAATCTTTATGCCATTGTTGAGTCCAAGTGTTATTTCTAAATGCCTCATGCAGATGGTTAATTTTTTAGCTCATTCTTCAAACATATACACACACAAATTTGCATCCCCTATACAAAATATATTGTACAATTCATTCCTCTTAATTTCACAAATCCTTTTCATGAAGGTGATTTTCCTGCTTGAACAGGGGATTGGACTAGAAGACTCCAACGTCCCTTCCAACTCTGTTATTCTGATTGTCGACTGTTCTTCAAGTTGAGGGTAATGTAAAAGTGTGCATGAAGATATATTATGAGCAACCAGACACTTGCTTCTGTATTCAGCTGACAAAAACAGGGATTCAAAACCATATCCTGAATGTACACACAGAGAATTCAGGTCACAACGCTAGTGTCAAACACCAGACAACCAGATTGTTTAAAGAGCTGCAGCTACTTAATCTCTAATAATAATAAAAAAAACTGTTATACTTGGAAAAAGAAAAATATAAAGGCATTCTGTAAATAGTGATAATATGCTAGTCCTCAATCCTTAATGTATACAAAATGAACCCTTTTGCATAAAAGAAATAACAGGTAGCAGAGAAAGGATTATGCTGATTCAATTAATGCTTAACTGTCCTTGACACCTTCTTTGCATTTAATGATAAATGTCTAATTATCTCTAGAATGAGTAGGATGAACGTATATTGTTGCTCCAGGTTGAACAAAAATAGTTGCTGCTTGATAGACATGCACAAAAATTAACATTTCAAAAAAAAAAACAACAACGAACAGAGGAAAACATGGCTCAGGACCAGTTTATCTGCGTGACCGCCTTATGCCACATTCCTCCCATCGACCAGTGAGGTCGCACAGGGTTGGCCTTCTTCAGGTCCCGTTGGCCAGACAGTGCCGGCTGGCGGGACCGCGGGGGAGGGCCTTCTCTGTAGCCGCTCCGACTCTGTGGAACCAACTTCCCCCCGAGATCCGTACTACCCCCACCTTACTGGCTTTCCGTAAAGCCGTTAAGACCTGGCTTTTCCGGCAGGCCTGGGGCCAATAGTTATTCTGATTGGCCCATGCATGGTTGTGTGAATGTTTTATTTTAAATATAGATGGTTTTTTTTTAAATTGTTTTTATATGTTTTATTTTTTTATGATGTAAGCCGCCCAGAGTCCTTCGGGAGTTGGGCGGCATATAAATTTTATAAAATAAATAAATAAATAAATAAAAACCAGAAACCCAATAATGCCAAAATTTCTGCTAAAGCATCCTGAATACACAATCTGGTAAATAAAACATTTGCTTTTCCTGATGAAGTAACTGATGAAGTAACTTTTTTTGAAGTTCCACATAGGCCATCTGGGTGGAACATATTGATATTTTATTTATCACCAAACAACTCTGCTCTGAAATCCTGGTTATCCTTTCCTGAAAAGCATTATTTCTGGCAAACTCCTACTGTGTCAATTTCCTTGTTGCGGAGAAACAAAGCAACTTTAAAAGGCGATACCACCCAGTTGTCCTCATCACCACAACCCTAGAAAGTCAATTCAAGTACTCCTTTTCTCAGCAAACCCACAGATGCTAAGGAAGGAATTAAAAGTGAGTGTAAGGTGTTAAATTCACACTTGACAGCCGTGGCACACAGACAGCACCCGAGGAAAAACAGATAAAGATTGCTGCTCCTATACAACAAGGTGTACTTTTGAGGACCAAATATGTGTTGTATCAGCAACTGATATAACACACATTTGGTGGAAACACACATAAATGGATGGAAACTAATCAAGGAGAGAGGCAACCTGGAATTAAGGAGAAACTTCCTAACAGTGAGAACAATTAACCAGTGGAACAGCTTGCCATCAGAAGTTGTGGGTGCTTCATCACTGGAGGTTTTTAATAAGAGATTGGAGAGCCACTTGTCTGAAATGATATATATATAGGGTCTCCTGCTTGAGCAGAGGGTTGGACTAGAAGACCTCCAAGGTCCCTGCCAGCTCTTTTCTGATTGAACTCTGATTTCACAGCATCATTTTTCCCCCTGCATTTCATTATCTTGGGCAGGAGGGCACTAAGGAAAGAAAATAAGAAACTAACCGAGCGGGAAACGCACAATCAGATGCAGAGAAAACCAAGAGTGAAAGTTTTTCATCGCCTTTAAAAACCGCACCCATAGAAAAAACACCTCTGAATTGCGAAGCCTGACAAGCTGAAGCCACGGTTACACAGAAGAGGTACTGAAGAAATCTGACGTACCTCCCCCTTCTCACTCACACTATCACAAATCCTCAGGCTGCCAGCTGGGAGGACTGTTTATAGGGCAGGGAGAGGGAAGAGGTGTTGCAGCCAGCACCCCCCACCCTGCCCCACAGCTCCGCTGTGCCTCTTTGCTGCCCTTGCCCTTCACCAATGAATGAACATCCTCCACTTCTATGGAGCCCCTCCCTGTTTCTGCAAAGCAATGATTATTTGCTGCTTTGCACGTAACAGTATCTAAACTCCTGCAGCCTCTTTTGTGTGTGCACAGAGGTGTCTCCCCACCCCAGATCCCACCTTCTCTAGCCAAGCAAGGCCTCCCCAATTCTACTTGCCAACCATGCGGCCTACAGTACTCATTCTTCTATTCTAACCTCCCTCAGGCACTTTTCGTATACTTCTCTCATAATATCGTTTTTAAGGAACCGGAGGTTTTGCCAACTTTTTACCAGCTCCTCTGCTGTGAAGAAATTTACCCATTTCTGCAGCTGATGTTCCTGTTTGGTGCAGAAACACATCAACCTAGGATTTTCCAAACAATTGGCAACCTTATATTGTACGTTTTCTCAAATTATTCACAAATAAGTGCAAGGTAACCTGTAATTTATATTCACTGACTTAGATTTGAATAAGTTCCTTACTCAGCATAGACTTATATACATATCACCAGTAAATGCAAGCCAGTTGCTAAGCTCCAAATTGCAATCACAAGACCACAGTGGTGGTGTGAAACTTGTAACTTCAAGGACAGGTTGTAAGTCATTTTTTCTGAGACCATCATAACTTCATTGTTAAACGGATAGTCGTACGTCAAGGACTACCTCTAGAGCCTTGCTGTTCAAGGCAAGCAGGCAGGTAGGCAAAAATTCACCTCCATCTGGCTCTTGTTCTTCTCTTCATTCAACTTCTTTTTATGCAACTGAAAGGAAAAAAGAGATAGGCCATTTCTTATCAAATTAAAAACACTATGTCCCAAAGGTGCTTTTTCAAGAGGCAACTGGACTTTCTTGTTTTTCTTTGAAGACATTTCACTTCTCATCCAAGAAGCCTCTTCAGCTTCAGCAAGAAGCTTCATGGATGAGAAGCAAAACGTCTTCAAAGAAAAACAAGAAAGTTCAGTTGCCTCTTGAAAAAGCACCTTTGGGATAGCTATGACCTGGATGACTGAGAATCTCCATAGACATTTAAAAATACGGTGTTTCTCATCCCCCCCCCCAAAAAAAGACAGGTAGTAGTGAGAAGAAGACTCACTCGCTCTCCAACTCTGTTTATTATTAGGTTTGTATCCTGTTTTTTGTGCAGGTCGTCAGGATGGCAACCTTCTCCTATCTTTCACTACAACACAACTCTGGAAGGTAGGCTGAGCTGAAAAACGGTGAGAAGTCCAAAATTATCCAGTGTTCTTCCATGGATGAAGCTGGACTAGAATGTGGGTCTTTTTTCTTCTAGTCTAACACCTTAAACATTCACCAACACTGTCAAAATGATTGATATTAAAAATGGGCAGGATGATATAATGGGAGAAGATTTGGAAAGCACAATTCACTTATATTAGTTACACAGATACTGTCCAGATGAGATTGCTAACTCATCATCTGATTCCAGGATTATTAGCAGATATACAGACAACTGTGTCTTTATGAGGCAAACATTTTCACCTATTTATTTTTTTTACACAGCAAGCTCTTGTTACAAGATACTAAAAACAGGTGAGACAAGATTTTTCTCCTGGTAAGTTGGCAGTTCTCAAAGAAGTAACAAATGACCCCTGTTCACCATGGCAAGCATCGACAAACCAGTCACCTAGATATCAAATATAGCATGATTCGAGCACGCCCCACTGAATTTAGCAAAGTTTACTGATTCAAGTGTGCTTAGAAATCCACCTTAATTATTAGTAAGAACTACGGTTAATTTGGAACACTACACAGCTCAACATGCTATTACAAAGATTCATTTGTTTTCAAATATTATTTTTATCTTTAATTTGTGAAAAACAGCACAAAACCCCAAGACAAATCTAAACTTGCATTTAAGAAAGCATTAAGAGAATAGCCTTTTTTAGCATTATTAAGATATTTTTGTTTGCTTCTGCTCAATAGATTATATTTAAGAGCCAGCATTATAAAATCTTACTATATATTATATATTATATACTGAAATATATTAATAACCCACTGTTAAACAGATTAAATCTAATAATTAAATAGAAAACAGAGTCGCTGGAAAGCCCAAAGTTCCCTCTCTGTTTTTAATTACAGCAGCATTAGTCAGAACACCTTCCCAAAATGGAATCGTATAAACCAGATTAATTAACCAGATGCATTAGATGTGCCATATCCTCAAAAGCCAAAGCTCTCAGCCTATATCTCTCACTCAGCAGGCAAAATTTTAATATTTGATTTGCCTTTTTAATTGAACATATTCAAGAAAATATATAAACATAAAAGAATAAATGAATGTAAAACAGCTGAATAAACCAGGGATTTTAAAACATCATGGAGATAATAGCTTTCTAATATACCATTAATTTATTGTAAATAGTTAAGGGTGTTTTCACAGAATAACAGAGTTGGAAGGGGTTTTGGAGGTCTTCTAGTCCAACCTCCCTGCTCAAGCAGAAAATCCTATACCCTTTTAGACAAACAGTTGTCCAATCTCTTCTGAGGGAGGGAGGGAGAGGGAGAGGGAGAGGGAGAGGGGGAGGGGGAGAGGGAGAGGGGGAGAGAGAGAGAGGGAGGGAGGGAGAGAGAGAGAGAGAGAGAGAGAGAGAGAGAGAGAGAGAGAGAGAGAGAGAAATAAAATATTATAGATAGATGACAGAGAGAGAGAGGATGGATGGATGGATGGATGGATGGAGAGGGAGGGATACCTGGATACATAAATAGATGAGAGAGAGAGAGAGAGAGAGAGAAAGAACGG
>QLTV01000804.1:6075407-6104897 GCA_003457575.1 Thermophis baileyi
CTGTGGAACCAACTTCCCCCCAGTCTCCCTACTCCCCCCACCTTACTGGCTTTCCGTAAAGCCATTAAGACCTGGCTTTTCCGGCAGGCCTGGGGCCAATAGTTGTCTGATTGGCCCATGTATGATTGTGTGAATGCTTTATTTTAATATGGATATGGTTTTTTAAATTGTTTTTACATGTTTTATTTTTATTTGTTATATGATGTAAGCCGCCCAGAGTCCTGCGTGAGTTGGGCGGCATATAAATTTTAGAAATAATAAATAAATAAGTTTGGGGCATGCTACCAATCCATGTATTAAATTACAGTCTAATACTGTAGTTTCCAGTTTGAAATACATAGGTACTTGGTTTCTTCATTTCATTTTCCAAATTACATCCACTATAGTTTGCCCAAGTGACTCCATGGATGACACAGGATATGTTTGTCACATTCAAGTCCAGCTTTTTGCTTACCATTGTGGACTGAACCTCAGTAGTGGGAAATAATGGTAAGCACATCAACTGGTAGCAATTTATGGAAAAGACTGTCTGCCTGATCTTGAATACTACACTGCCACTCACAAGGTAGCTGTTATGAACTTTTTCTTACCATTTTATCTGCTATTCATGATAGCAGTGAGACACTTTCAGCTTCAGAACTTGCTTTTAGCACCTGGTATTAAGCCTTAAACACAGAAAAACATCAACTGAACCTAAAGCATTGCTAACCCTGGTTCATAGGCCTAGGCCTACTAGGTGAAGCATCCTAGTTTGTTGGCCTTCACTATCTTTATCCAAGATAAAACAGTGCCCTATCGCACCAGTACACTTGGGGCGCAGCACCTCCATCCTGAAACTGCAACATCTGCACACATTTGCTTATAGGTACCTGCACGCAAAATACACTACTTTGCACCACTTTCTAAGCATCAGAGATGTACAACTTTTCAACCCTGAGATTCATCTCAAGATTAGGTAGACATTCATATGAGAAAGCATACTGGTCCACACCAAGGCTGTACAACTTGCAATTCTCTCTCTCTCTTTTTTTTTTTATTGTATAAAATACAAAAAAAGAAAATAGGAAATTAAGGGAATGGGAAAAGGGGGTGTGAAATACAAGGAGGAAGAGAAAAAGAAAGAAAAGGAGGCATTGACTTCCGACTCTTCCTAGCACAGTACCAGATAAATACACTCCAACCTCAACTTTTTGCTTTTACATATTAATATATAACTAGCCATTTCTATAACACCAAATCTTTCTAATCAACAAAACCAAAATCGAAGTTTCATTTTTTTATTCTCTTCAACTTGCAATTCTCAAGATTGTTTCAAGTGAAGGGTTCAGGTCACTGGCAAAAATGGGCGTGTCATTTTCTGTAATGGTATGGGGGAATAACCTTGGGAGACAGGGGAAGAGATGCTACCTAAGGAACAGTCAGATAAGAGGAACTATAGCCCATTACTGCATAATGGACACAGCAAGAGGCTCCCTAATTAACTGGGGCAACAGCAGACGACTTGCAGTTTCAGGCTTGCAAGATTTTTGTTAATGTAGCTTTACAGTACAGCAGAATTAGCTTATCTGGCCATGTTTCCTGTATGGTCTACCTGGTAATGCTGAAATCTTCTCAGAAGCCCAGAGTAAACTGAGAAAAGGAAGGGAAAATGTACCACAGAAAAGGGAAGCCATATATAGGTACGGTAGTCCTCGACTTATGACCACAATTGAGACCAGAATTTATGTTGGTAAATGAGAAATTTGTCAAGTGAGTTTTGCCCCATTTTACAACAGTTGTTAAGTGAATCACTGCAGTTGTTAAATTAGTAACATGGTTGTTCAGTGAATCTGGCTTCTCCATTGACTTTGCTTGTCAGAAGGTGGCAAAAGGGGATCACATGACCCTGGGACACTGCAACCGCGATAAATATCAACCAGTTGCCAAGCATCCAAATTATGATCATGTGACCATGGGGATGCTGCAACGGCCATAAATGTGAAAAACATAAGTCTCTTTTTTCAGTGTCCTTGTAACTTCAAGTGGTCACTAAATGAACTGTTGTAAGTCGAGGAGTTCCTCTACATATTTTTCAACAAATTACTGTATTGATATTTTAAGTTTAAGCCCATACATATCCAAGGTAAGAAAGGGCATAATATGTTAAACCCACAGGAACAAAGATGTCCAAGTTGTACAAATGTCATTTTGCAGGAGGAAGTAACACCAAGTGATATAACAGGATGCCAAAATGTAGTCATCCCTGGATCACGGTATCCTTCCAAAATAGGATAGTAAGGTTGGAGCTTGGGGATTGGATATATTGTGCATTGGGTGCCTATTTTCTTGACCTCCTGCTTTTTTTCTGTTTGTTGTTGGTTTATTTGTGTTTTTATTGTACTTTTAGCCACTTAGTATTGTCTGCTTTAAATTGGGCAGTCACATACCATCTTTTTCAATAAATTACTCTACTGAACATCCTAGGACAGTGATGGCGAACCATTTAGGCACAGAGTGCCCAAACCGGAAGTTGTGTACGTGTGTGCATGCATGCACGCACCAGAGCGCCGGAAACCCAACGACCAGCTGGCCGGCGCACATGCGCGCCTCGGAAACCCGCCAACCAGCCGGCTGAGCTGGGTTGATGGCGCACGTGCCCACAGAGAGGGCTCTGTGTGCCACATCTGGCACGCGTGCCATAGGTTCACCATCACGGTCCTAGGAGTTTAAGCTCAGACATTTGGAGGGCATATTCAGGGTGAGAAGAGAATAATATCTATTTCTTAATTGGAAGAACTTAAGTAGCAGAGAGGACTTACTACTAAAACAAAGTATGGTCTTAGAATCTTTTTCTACTTCTAGCAGAGGTGGGTTCTTACCGGTTCTATCTGGTTCTTTAGAACTGTTAGTAACTCGGCGATGACATCACGGAGCCAGTTCTGTCAGTGTGTCCATGGGCGCCGCCATCTTGGATTTTGCTTCTGCGCATGCGCAGAAGCTATTTTTTTATTGCTGCGGGCCCGCGCGCAGGGCGCGACCCTGTGCGAACCAGCAGCAAAAGGATTCAGAACCCACCCCTGACTTCTAGCAATATCAGCAGGAAATTACATGGGCGAATGCCCTCCTGGAGAGTACAACTCTAAAAAGGAAAGAACATCAGCCACTTTTATGTCCTATTAGAATGAAAATGGGCATGTTACCTAGTGGAAGTTGTTTTCATTCCAAATAAACGGCTTTCAGAATATAAGGTAAAATTACCCAATCCATCACATATAGTCTGTGTGCCTATGCTTCTTTCTGAATTTCTCGTACAATCACTTTGCTTCAACATTACTGTACTGCACAATTTGGAAATGTACAGTTGCCCATTTGGATTCAAAATTCAATACTCAAATATGAAATGAAATACATGTAGTTTATTATTTATTGTACGCAGTGGTACCTTGGTACTCATCATTAATTGGTTCCTGAAGATGCGATGAGTACCAAACAAATTTTTCCCATAAGGAATAATGTAGTGAGTCACAAGGCAGTCAACACTGACAAGTTTTAGCTTGTGCATAGAGTACCAAACAAACCATGAGTACTGGGAGAAAATTTTCAAATCAAAATGCATTCAGTACCAAAATCAATGAATTTCAAAGCAGTTGAGTACCTAGTTACCACTATATATGGTAAGTTTACAAAGACAAGAGTTTAAACTGAGAAGTTTACATATATTTCTAAGCCAAAATATAGCTTGTCTGTTTCTGGTTTTAACAGGATGTGAAAACTCATCTCTAGGAAGCAGCTTTTTTTTTTTTTTTGCTTTTTTTTTTGCAACAAACCATAAACTGAAATACTGGTTAGATCTGAATCCCAAATTTCAGTGTGTACCTGATTTTTACACTCTTTTTTTCTTAGCTCTTGGCAGCAGAAATGGACATAACAAACCAGGAACTGGCTGAAGAACCCACAATTACTTTGCTCATTTGCAATACTCAGTCTTATCTAATAAGCAACATCTTAATAAGAATTGTTTTAAAATTGAGCACAACTAAAAAAATACACTCAGAAGACCACAAAACTTTCAAAAGGATTGTTGTGTTGTTTGAAACTTCCAAAAATGTAACAATTTGTTGGCAAACATCTTACCATACCAACATTGTGTTTTCTTAAGGGCAGCCAATGACAAATAGACCCTATCAACAGTTTTTACAGTGACTGTACCAAGAATTATGCTATTTGCTCTTGGACAAACAAATGTCTGCTTTACAAATTCAAAACAGTACATATTGACAACAAAGAACTGTTATTAGAAGGTGACTACCTCACTAATCCTCCATTATTTTAAAATATACATGCATTTCATCTTCTATTCTCTATCTTGCTTTAACAATAACTTGAGACATTAGCATTCCTCCCAGTTGCAAAACCAGCAATCTAGTCTCAAACTTATCTGCCATTATGAATCAAGGTGAATAACGGATGTACTTGTTTTCTCAAGAAAGGTATCCGACACTGAACCAAAACACCAACACAATTATGCTAACTCTGTAAACCGCTTAGAGAGGGCTGTAAAGCACTATGAAGCGGTATATAAGTCTAAGTGCTATTGCTAATTAGGAAGGGAAGGGTTGTGCAAAGAAAGAATATGGGCCAAAAGAAATAGGCAACTCTCACAGAAAGTTACTTTCAGTACCTTTATAAATACATAAGCCAATAATACATATTCAAGATGGTAGCTTGTAGACAGAGGTAGCCTGGATGTAGTTAATCACAAATTAGAAGGCAATACACAGCAATTGAAGAATGGAAATTATTGAAGAAAATCAGACCCCAAAGCTTAGTAAGTCTCCCACTATGTTAGATTATAATCAATAATAAATCCACATTTATTCTGAAGAAATTTAACAGTAAATTAGTTACTGATGGCAGTGGAATATTAATTGGTTTTTCCAACTCAATGCAATCTTTATAAAAGGGGCATTGGTCTTACCTGATACGCCTCTTCTCATCAGGAGGAGCCAGCAGTCAGGATGGGTTGTCCTCACCCGTCAGCAATGAGGACCGAATCTTATTTGTTTGTAGCCGGATCCGCCCCCTGGATACCCAGTTCTGACGAATCCGAACAGTAGACTCGGCGCGGCGAAAGAAGAAAGGTGCACCCACCGACGGGTGAGCTCACATCCCAACCGTGTGGAGACTGGTTCATGAGCAAGAGAAAGTCCAACATCCAAGCAACGTAGCTGTAGCGGCCAGGAAGGAGACCCGAGTAGCCAGAGGAGACGTGGAGTCCAGAAACAGAACCAGGCCGAAGAAAGGGCGGGACTGACTGCTGGCTCCTCCTGATGAGAAGAGGCGTATCAGGTAAGACCAACGCCCCTTCTCCATCGTGGGAAGAGTCAGCAGTCAGGATGGGACATACCAAAGCTTGTAGTCCCAGTGGGAGGGCACAATCGGAGGCTAGGTAGAAGCCTCAACAACCCTCTGTAGCACCCTACGGCCAAAGGCGGCGTCAGCCGACGCGTACTTGTCTATCCTATAATGCCGTATAAATTGGGAAGGAGAGGCCCAAGTCGCGGCTCGGCACAAGTCCTCCAATGGACATTGGGTCGCCCAGGCGGCCGAAGTAGCGGCACTGCAGGTAGAGTGCGCTGTAATACCAGCAGGGCGTGGAAGCGCGGCCAGTTCATAGGCCTTGGCGATGGCGCCCCTGACCCAGCGCCCGATAGATGTCGAGGAAGCCTTGAGGCCCAAGGATCGGGGCAAAAAGGCCACAAGAAGAGCCTCCGTCTTCCTGAAGGGACGAGTCCGCTTGATGTAAACGCAGAGAGCCCTCCGGACGTCCAACGTATGCCACCGCCGTTCGGAAGGATGAACGGGATTGGAACAAAAGGAGGGCAGCACCAACTCCTGCGCCCGATGGAAAGCAGAATTTACCTTCGGCAGGATGGGTCCAGCCGAAGCACCACCTTGTCACGGTGAAAAATACACAGGTCATCCCGGATGGAGAGCGCTGACAGATCCGAAATCCTGCGAGCGGACGTAATTGCCAACAAAAAGGCCACCTTAAAGGACAGGTGCCTGAGAGAGGCCTCCCCAGGGGCTCGTACGGAGGACCAGTAAGTGAATTCAAGACCTTGGGAAGGTCCAAGGTGGGGAATCGGTGGACCACCGGGGGTCGTAGGTTTGAGGCCCCCTTGAGGAAACGACGCACAGTGGGGAACTGTGAGAGGGAACCGAAATGGCCACACGACAGGACCAATGACAGGGCCGCCACCTGGCGCCGAAGAGTGTTAGGCGAAAGGCCCTTGGCGAGTGCCAGCTGCAGGAATTTCAGGACCTTAGGCAATGGAATCCGGAGCGGGGATAGACCCTGGGAAGTATACCAGGTGCAGAAAGCCTTCCACGTAGTTGAATAGATCCGTTCCGTGGACAGCCTGCGGGATGCCTGGATGGTCAAAATCACGTCCGGATCGTAATCCTGGCGACTCAAGCTGCCCCGCTCAAGCGCCAGGTGGTCAACTGGCACCACTGAGGGTCCGGGTGGACCAGCGACCCCTGAATGAGAAGAGCAGGAGAGATGGAGAGCCTCCAGGGATCCGCTACGGAAAGAGCCCTGAGGTCCGCAAACCAGGGCTGTCTCAGCCAGTAGGGAGCAAGTAGAACCAGTTCCGCCTGCTCCTGAAGCATCTTCCGAATGACCTGGGTCAGGGTGGGAAGAGGGGGAAAGGCATAAAGGAAGCCAGGCGGCCAAGTGCTCCGAAGCGCGTTGACCCCCTCCGCGCCCCGGGAGGGAAAGCGGGAGAAAAACCGCGGGAGCATTCTCCGGGGTTGTGAAGAGATCCACTAGTGGGGACCCGAATTGGTTGGAGATGGAGCGGAACACCGACGGGTCCAGACGCCACTCGGCTTGGTCCACCATCGAGCGATTCAGCCAGTCCGCCTGGACGTTGGCAACCCCGGAGATGTAGTCCGCCGACAGGGAGAGGAGATGACGCTCCGCCCACAGCCCCAGCCTCAGCGCCTCGGCCATAAGGGTCCGTGAACGTGTGCCCCCCTGGCAGTTGACGTGAACCTTCGTCGTGATGTTGTTGGTTAAGATCAACACATGGCGGCCCGACACCAGACAATGGAACTGTCTGAGGGCCAACGATACTGCATGCAGCTCTAGCCAGTTGATGGAGTACCTGGCTTGCGCCGCCGACCAAAGCCCCTGAGCCATGTGACCCTGGCAATGGGAGCCCCACCCGGTAAGGCTTGCGTCCGTCGTGATGGTAATGGTGGCCGGAACCGTGAAGAGGGAACCCTTGGCAATGGCCGGAGACTGCCACCAATTGAGGGAACGTCGAACCCTTGACGGGAGCTGGACCTTGTGGCACGAGGACCCGCGACCCTCCTTCTGAAAGGGAAGGAGGAACCACTGCAGTTCTTGAAAATGAAGTCGCGCACAAGGGGTGATGGACAGACTGCCTCGAGGGGAAGAGGCCTCGCGTTGTACTTGGGACGCGAGCTCCCTAAGGCTAACCTGCCTCTCTTCAGAGAGAAAAACCATACATGCCCGGGAGTGGATTACAGCTTCCAGGTGGACAATTGAGGTGGAAGGGGAAAGGTGGCTTTTTTCAATATTGATAGAAAAGCCGTGGTCGCGCAGGGTGGCGGAAGTCACCTGGAGGTGCTGAAGCGCGAGTTGTTTAGAAGGCACGTGCACCAAGATGTCATCTAGGTAACATTGGACCCTGATCGATAAGGTCCGGAGGTGGGCAGCTAGGACCGCTAGGACTTTTGTGAACACCCTCGGGACCGAAGAGAGCCCGAAGGGGAGGGCTCGGTACTGAAAGTGCCTACCTGCATAGCAAAACCTCAGTTATTTGCGATGTTGATGTGCAATGGGGATATGCAGGTAGGCTTCCGTCAAGTCCAGTGAGGCCATAAAATCTCCCTGATGAATACAGGCTAAAATGGAGTGCAGGGAGTGTATCTTGAACTTCCTATATTTTAGGTACGAGTTCAGACGCTTTAAGTCTAAAATTGCTCTACAACCCCCCGAGGCTTTAGGAACCACAAAAAGGATAGAATAAAAACCTTGAAACTGTTGGTCAAGGGGCACCTGCTGGATGGCCCAAATGTCCAGCAGGTGCTGTACCACTTCGTCCATGAGTGCCCTCTTTGAAGGGACCCTGGAGGTGGAACACTTAAGAAAAAACCTCGGGGGAAGGAAGAGGAATTCAAGAGAAAGACCATAACAGATGGTGTCTAGCACCCAGGAATCAGTGATAGTAGAGGCCCAGCGCGACGCGAATCTAGCTAGGCAACCCCCAATGGGGAAGTCCGGAAAATCACCACTTCCCCCTCCTAGCGGGGCGACCGCCGGAAGCCCCCGCGGAATGGCTTCCTAAACTGCTTCCCCCTCCTGGCTCGATCCTGGTTGGAGCGCGACCGGAACCCGAACTGACCTGGGGCCCGGGAGAAGCTGGAGCCCTGGTCAGCTTGCCGAAAGGGCCGCCGAAAGTAGGGAGACTGCCTCGGAAAGCCTTTGCGGGAAATCGGGGGAAGAATCTTCCGCTTGTCACGGGATTCGATCAGGATGGGCTCGATCGACTCCCCGAACAGGTACCTCCCTTTGATGGGTCCAGAAGCCAAACGCCACTTGTGGCGGGTGTCGGTGGGCCACTGTTTCAACCAATGCATGCACCGGGCCACCATGGTAGCCGCCAAAGCCTTAGAGGCGAACTTGGACGCATGCAAGTTCGAGTCTGACAGAAATTGGCAAGCCGCAAAAACCTTCGCCCTCAGGTTGGAAGCCGGAAGGTGTTCCTGAATCTGTCTGAGCCAGACGAGCGACGCCCGGGCGAAAAAGGAGGAGGTAGAAGAGGCCTTTATGGACCAGGCTGTTGCCTGGCGAGCCCGCATCAGGGCTTGCTCCATCTTCCTATCTTCGGGCTTAAGAACCTCTTCCGACTTCCCCGGCATCGTGGCAGGCGCGTGCAGAGCCAGCACTGGAGGGTCAACCGTCGGAATGTCAAGGAGATCTGCCAAATCAGAATCGACGTTGAACAACTTATGCTCCAACGCGGAAGGAGAGGGCCCAGAAGCTGGGTGCGACCACTGTCACTTCACAGTGTCTAGGAATAGGGGAGGAGCCGGAACGAAATCCAAAGCCGGAGTGACTTTGGAGAACAGGGGGTCCACCTGGTGACCTCCCAGAGCCTCCTGAGCTGTGGGAGCATCCAGACCCGCAGCCACTCTGGCCTTCGCAAGGAGGGACTTAAAAAGGCCAGGGGGGAATAGCCCCGATGGGACCGGCTGATCAGGGACCGTGTCCTCATCCTCTGAAAGCTCCCAAGAGTACTCCTCCGCCGCGTCCTGAACATCATCCAGGCTAACGGCCTCCGAGATATCAGAGATAGCGTCCTTGTCCCTAGGCCTGGCGCTAGTGCCAGATAAGGCCGGTCGGTGGGAGACAGATCCCCTTCCCTGCTGATGCAGCAGAGAAGCTGCCAGAGACTGCAGGTTAGCAGTGATGCTCTTCTGGACAGTAGCCGTGATCCACATCTGCAGGCTGGCCTGATCCAACAGCATGGGAGGGGCAAAGGCAGCTTCAGGTGTAGTGGACTGAAGACCGGGAGCAGGGTCTGCCTGAGCCAGATCCGGTGCCTGAGGGACGACCGGAGTTCCTAGGCCCGCTGGACCCCAGATATCAGAAGTGGCCCTGGGCAAATTTGTGGCATCCAGGGCCAAGGGATCACCCCCGAATCCGAGGGTTCAACAACCTGCGAAGGCAATTGGCCCATAGCTGCTCTGTTGCAGATCTTTCGTAGGGCCCGATCCCTCCGTTGTTCCGCACGCTCAGACGCCCTTGAGCTAGACCTCAATCCCCGGGAAGGGCGAGGGAAGTCAGCTGGCTCATCCTCTACTACTGGCCTATCAGACTTCCTATGCCGTTTGCCACTTGGCTTGGAAGCATGGGAGGAGGCCTTGTCAGCCATGTGGGCAAAAAAATGGCCACCCGGTGGTGTCTGAGGAGGATGAGGGCCCGATCCAGATGGCACAAATTCCCTAGAGCTTGCAGGGAACGCTCCTGCTAACACCCGCTAGCAATCAATGTGCAGAGGGCTCGTTAAGAGGCGCAAGCGCTAGAGCCACAGGCCGCCGGAGTAGAACAGGCAGAAACCGTGAGCAAACGCTCTAGCGGCTAAGCTCTCTGCAAGTCCAAAGCACGGGAAACCGCCAATGAAGGTGGGGGGGAGCAGCGAGTGAACACTCCAGTGGCGAAGCTCCCTGCCTGTGCAAAGCGCGGGAAATCGTCGGCAATGAAAAAAGGGAGGCCGTGAGCCAACGCTCCAGCGGAGAAGCTCCCCGCTAGTCCAAGCGTGGGGAAACCGCCAGAAAGTTGGGGGAGACTGCGAGCAAAGGCTCCAGCGGCGTTGAAGACTCCCCGTGGCCGATGGCATGCTCGGCGGAGATAGGGTGGGGAGAGACACGGCAAGAGGGTGGCAAGCCCTCGCGGCCGACGCGCAAGGCTCAGAAGACGCTCTTCGGGCTGGCAAGCAGTCCTCTGACGAACAGCTGATAAATGGTCAGGCCGCAGCCGCTGACAATATGCTTGCTGGGGGGGGCCAAGGCCGCCCGCCCGCGTGGCAGACTAGGCTAGAAGCCTCTGCGTCGATGCCACGTTGTCTCCTCGCCCATCCAGCAAGTCACTCACAGAAATGTCCTGATGAAAATCTGACCGTTGGAACCAGAAGTTGGGATGGAGCTGTGATCGCCATGTCCTATTCTGCCGAGGACCGAGTCAGAACTGGGTATCCAGGGGGCAGATCCGGCTACAAACAAATAAGACTCGGTCCTCATTGCTGACGGGCGAGGACAACCCATCCTGACTGCTGGCTCCTCCCACGATGGAGAAGAATATATTCATTTAATTGTTATATTTTTAGTTACTAGGAAAAACTATTCATGAAGAAACTATGTGGTCACTAGGAGATGAAGATGACTCAATGGCACATAATCAATTAATGAAAATTTATACATAAAACAGTCCAATGTTTTGTGAGTGGATATATGCACACCACTTTTTTTCTACCTCTGCTTGGTCTATAGACCACCCTTAGAAATAACAGCATTTGGAAAATATCATAGAACTACTGATACCGTACACCATATAATCTTTGTGCACTGTTTCTGGAAAAAATAAGCAAAAGTCGCCATTGCATCCAAAAGAGTTCAGACACAATGTTTTTAAGAGCTAAATGATCTCGAGTAAACATTCCAAATCAAAATTCCCAATTATGATAGAAACACAATTCCTACAGTGAATAAATATATACAGTAGCAGCATATATATCATAATTCACCACCTGCATTCAACACTATTCTGCTAAATCATGATCACTGCATTAAAAAAAAAATGATGAACCAAAATAAGTGATGTACTACATTCCATTGTTGTAGATCTGGTACAATTCAAGTTAGGTACTCAGAATTGAGGTTCTTCTGTGTAATCAAGAAAGCAATTCACACAATTTCCTCCCCGTTCTTTTGTGAATGGACCAACAAGTAAGATATTTCCAAAATGTTTATAACTAACTGCAGAACAATAAATGAATGTGAGCTAAATAGTTGGGGCTATAGAGTTAAACTTGACAAATGTTTGTATGGTATCAACCGGGAATAATATTCCCCCAAAAGTCTAGAAATCTGAAGACATACCTGTTCAAAAGCCATCAGTCACATTTATCTAAATTATTAAACAGATTATACAATACAAAATCTATTCCTGCTACAAGTGTACCAACAGACAGGAACCATGTCCAAACTTGTTTTATGAACATACTTCCATTTTCTCTAATGAAGGTTCATGTTTAATGTTTGTCCAAATTTTAAAACACGTTCAGCAAAGATTTGTACTTCCTTTTGTTAAACAGTATGTATTGGCCGGAGTAATTTTGGCAACTAGAATATGGCAAAGTATTTAAATGTGTTTGTTTTGTGCCTTTGAGTCAGTACTGACTCCTAATGACTGCATGGACCAGTCTCTGCAGTTATCTGGCAAGCTTTCAGAAGTGGTTCACCACTGCCTGCTTCCTAGGGCTGACAGAGAGTAAGTGGCCCAAGGTCACTCAGATGCCCAAGAAAGGAGTAGAATTCACAGGTCCCCAGGTTCCATAGTGACTTTAATCACCACATCATTTTAATTTGGGAAAGTATACGACTGGTCTCTATATATACTACTAGCTGATACCCGTGCTTCGCTACGAAACTGTGTGATGGGGCTTGATAAATTGACACTTAAAGCTTGAAAATTAATGAGTAGTTAAAAAAGGGACTGTATTATTTTGTTAGAGATGGTAAGCTAAGTTTCTGTTACAGATGAAGACATTATTTGCATAGCATAGACTTTAAATTCGTCCCTCAGATGAATTGATCAGGACCTCCCTGTAAACAACATTCCTGGTTTTGCTCTCTAGCTGGAGGATGACCAGGCTGTCAGGTGAACTGACTCTGGAGCATGCCACATAGAACTTGCCATGGGAGAAACACGCAGCTTCCCTTACTTGTGTTTTCCTAATCGCATCTGTAAATCTTTTCCTGCGTTTTTTGCCTCTTTTCCCTTTAACTGGTGTTATAGTAGAAGGAACAGATTCGTCTGAACTGAGGAGGAAAATAAGGGGGGGGGGATCTGTCTCTGCCTACCAGCATCCATCGGTATTCATCTGGCTAGCGTGGTTTAGCTCAACTGTTCTGTATTAAAGCTGCTTGCTGCTGTGAAAGCAAAAGCGAAACTGAAACTCCTCTGCTTGTGTTTTGCATTTGGATCAGATTTCTTTTCAGGTGGGGAGGGGGGAGTAGAACTCCTTAGCATCAGAGCTTGTTAATATTAATATAAGAAATACTCATGCTGCGATGGTCATTTTGAAAAAGCCTTTCTTAGTGAGCACCTAGAAGCCAAGAGGAACATATGTGGCAAATTTCAAGTTTGTAGGCTTTACGGTTCTGGAGATTTTGTGATTAATGTGTGAGTGGTTTTCGCTTTTATATATAGAGATGTAGTGATTCACTTTCTACAAATACCATTATTATGATTTAATTTTCAATTGAGATATTGTTCGTGTAAGATTCTTTGTTTCAAAAAATGGTGATCTATACCAATATGTCTGAAACCGAAGCAAAATCCAGTTCAAAGCAACTGATTCATAGTCACCTTGCCATATTGTATGTATCTTCTAATGTATTTGATTGATGATCATATACTGTATTAGATAATTAGTGTAAGATCAAAAGGTGTGGAGAGACCTGGCCCATAGAATCACCAAGAGCAGAACACGACTGAATGGATAACATCATCATCATCATCATCATCATCATCAATATATTTAGCATCCGACTCCATCCCAGTGCTAATTAATTATGCATATTATATATATCTCTCTTAATAAATTCTGTAGTTCAAACTCCACATGCAGGTTCAAAATAGCATTACAACCTACATCACTTTCTAGAACACGATGCTGGCCCAGAGATCCAACCTTAATAAGTTGGATCTTAATAATAATAATAACTTGTTGCAGTGGGAGAGCAAATATAAGGTTTTCCATTCTGAGAAGAAATCAGTAGTCACCAAATGCAAAAGGCGTCACTGAAATGATAAGGGTAAAAAAAGGAATGGCCAGATGATGATCAAGTCTTTCCATTTGAACTGAGTCAGATTAAGGATTCAGCATTTTAATGGCCACAGAACCATACTACACAGCTAGCCAAAATCTTATACAGGTAGTTCCTCTACTTACAACCACAATTGAGCCCCAAATTTATGTTGTTAAGTGAAAGATTTGTTAAAGTGAATTTGTCCCATTTTAGGACTTTTCTTGCCACATTTGTTAAGTGAATCACCGCAGCTGTTAAATTGGATAACATGGTTGTTAAGTGAATCTGGCTTCTCCATTGACTTTGCTTATCAGAAGGTCGCAAAATGACTCCTGAACACTGCAATCGTCATAAGTATGAACCAGTTGCCAAGCATCTGAATTTTGATCACCTGATCATGGGGATGCTTCAAAGCAGTGGTGAAATCCAATTTTTTTTACTACCGGTTCTGTGGGCGTGGCTTGGTGGGCGTGGTGTGGCTTGGTAGGCGTGGCAGGGGAAGGATACTGCAAAATCTCCATTCCCACCCCACTCCAGGAGAAGGATACTGCAAAATCTCCATTCCCTCCCCATTCCTGGGGGAAGGATATTGCAAAATCTCCATTCCCACCCCACTCTGGGGCCAGCCAGAGGTGGTATTTGCCGGTTCTCCGAACTACTCAAAATTTCCGCTACCGGTTCTCCGAACTACTCAAAATTTCCGCTACTGGTTCTCCAGAACCTGTCAGAACCTGCTGGATTTCACCCCTGCTTCAAAGGTTGTAACTGTGAAAAACAGTCACAAGTCACTCTTTTCAGTGTCGTTGTAACTTCGAATTGTCACTAAATGAACTGTTGTAAATCGAGGACTACCTGTATTCTGATTTCATGATAATTTGGCAAGAATCTGAAAGACAGTTATCATCAGCTGGCCTCATGCGTTTTTGGATTTTGTTAAACTCAGAGCTGTTTAAGAGCAATTTGGAAATTTTGTGGAAGAAATTTCAGATAAGAAAGTTCTTTGAAACATACTATGTACAGAGAACCCACTCAGAAAAGAAATCTCCTTGGATTGCAGTCATTTTGGTATAGACAGCAGTGCAGACAGTATGGTTATTTCAACAAGATAACTCAAACCATCTCTCAGTTGTTGATGCTACACTGATGGACATCAACTAAAGTCTTCAACAAGGCTTATAGGGGTTGCAACTACATTCCCAAGAATCTACATTCCTGATACTTCAGAGAAACTTCAATCTCACTCAACATTTCTATCCAAACTAGCAGATTTCCTGACTCACAGAGTAAGTCTTGCCTGGATTAAACTTCAGCTTGTAAATACTCATCTGACCTAGAATAGCCTCTAAAAATCTGTTGAAGAATGCTAGGATTCTACTTAGGATTTCTAATTTGAAAATGGAAGAACTTGCTCAAGTTACTTTCGTGCAGATCAGGAATATGCAACATTCATCAGCTCAAAGACCATACCTGGATTTGCATAGTGTGCTCAGGGTCATACTCCCAAAATAGACAAACAAAGGATCCAAATTAAGCTCAGCTTAAAGGATGACAGTGGAATTTTATACTTCTGTAAAACTTAAAGGCATCCATTTTTCCTTAAAAAAAAAAACAATTCAATTTCCCAAATGCATACAATTAACCCAATTGTATGTGGCGGGGGTGGGGGGCTCTGAAGTACAGATGAGGGCTACTTACGTATTTTAAACGCTTGATGTTTGTGGTAACAAAAGAACAGGATGGATCTTCCAAGGCAATTCAAAGCTGCAGAACTGAGCTACAGTTTCTAGCCTCAGCTTCTAAATACTGCATTTGGGGTACTACTGAAACCATTATAATATACTGTGGTATCACTTGACCAAGAAGGATATGTTAAGAGATGATACTAAAGGCAGGAGAACTGGACAGCTGCCCACCTTCCACTTTTCTACATTAAGTCTTCTACTCTTGTGTTCAAGGTCTTTTCTACTCTCAAAATCTAGTCAGAAAGCAGACTGAACTGAATCCAAACTGTTAGGATCTCACAGATATTCAGAACCAAATTGCCAAAATCTTAAGCTTTGGCATCCTTTATGTAGCCGTATTCTTTCCACTTCAGAATTTTCTCTTTTTCATTACAGAAATGCAACTGATAACATACAGTATTGCTGGATCCAGCTGCAGCACCAAGTGTCCATGCAGAACTCAATGCAGCAGAAGGGATTGATGAGTACATATTCCATTAGCAAACAAAATATAAGGTGTAAACCAGGTGACCAGCATAGCCCATATACCTGCAATAAATTATCAACACACAATGGCATAGAGAATTCCAAAACTACACAGTGGTATAAATATTTCGTTCTGTTGCCTTTTGGTTCTACAGCAGAATTTTCAAATCAGTGGCCGGCATACTTAAGCAAATCTGAAAGGTATACACAGGGTGTGGGCAGGCCATCAAATGTCTACAACATGGATTGCTTAACAATTTCCACACCTGCCCACAATCTTTACACTGGATGCCCTACTTTAATGCATGTGCTGAAATCAAGATGCGTTCTAAACTGGAGGGCATACCTGGGTATGTAAGAACCTTTTTCTCACATAACTAAAGACTAGTTGCAACAGTGACCAAAAAAATCCTTGGAGTCAAGCTTGATTTGAGGCAATTACATGGGTACATTTATGTACTTTTCTTTTTCTGGATATTTTTTTTCAACTTCCCAATCTAGTCAACCATCTTGCTCCCCCCCCCACACACACACATACCATTTTTTTCTAGATCTAGTTTTGTTTAGCTTTCTTGAAATCAGCCAAGATTGGTGAGTTGCAGCCACCTGCTGCACTAACACTAAGCCTCTCCAGGAAAGAAATCCAGTGGATTGTAGTTTATTTGGTAAGTCAAAACTAAGAAAACGGTGAATCAATAAAACTGCAAACCAATCAATAAAAAGAAGAAAGGAGGTTAGTATCACTTCTTACAGATATTAAGGCAAAAAGTAGTGAGACAGAGAAAAATTACCCAGCTATGAAAGTGGTAGCTACAGTATGATCTAGTTCAGGGGTGTCAAACCCGCGTCATCACAGTGTCATGTGATGTATCACTTTTTCCCCTTTGCTAAAATGGGGTGGGCGTGGCCAGCACGTGACGCATCCGGCCCGCGGGCCACGAGTTTGACACCCCTCATCTAGTTCACACATTACACTAAACCATAACATGGTCTGTTTTGTATGACTTAGAACATGATTCCAGCCAACGGTAAACCATAGTTAAGCCATCACAGCTTCATACAACAGGAGACCAAGCTTCTAAAACTATAAAACTCCTGTCTGTAGTTTCCTAGGTTTAATATACATGAGGGCAGAACACACAAAGTAAATGCTTGAGCAGATTCAGAATTAACTTTTTGCTACAGCCATGAAAAGGTTTACATACTAGGAATTAATATAACAATCAGACATGTGTTATTTGGTGTTCTTCCCCACCCCCACCCCCATCCCCAAAATTAAACAATTTGGTACAAGTTTTCTTCCCCCTAGGGAAAAAAAGCATCTGCTGACAACCACAAAGCAAGAACAAAAAGCATTCTTATTGCTGAACCTCATTTACAGAATTACACTCTTTAAAAAATGTCCAGTGGATTAAAGGTAGCAAAAATGCCATCGGAAATGTTCTGTTAGTCAGAGTTTTTCCATCTTTTCACTTCGATTTTATACTTCCTGTTATCTTGTTGCACATAGCAGACTGATCTAAAACACTGCACTAAAAGTATCATTCTTCCCAACCAGTATAGTCCATGGCTGTGCTGGCTAGAAATTATAGTGTTAAAATACAACACATCTATATGACTTGGGAAAGACTTAGAACAAAACTGTAAGCACAAGTACAATACTAACCACTGTTGTTGTTTGCAAAACAAAAATATTTCCCAGGAAAGCAAATGGTTTAGAGCAGTGTAAAAAATTTTTTTTATCTCAGGACCCTGTTTCACTTTTAAACATTATGGAAGATCCTAAAAGAGTTTTATGAGTTATGTTTATTGACATTTACCACATTGAAAATTAAATTTGACACATTAGCTGCCACTATGCTTCTCACAAGTGTTTGAGGGGACTTTAATATTATATTCTTTTTCAACATAGGCTGACAAGTAATTTTGATTTTGTGGATCCCTGAGAGGATCTTGAGGGGGTCCACACTTTGAGAAAGACTGGTTTAGAGAGAAGTAGTCATAGCATACACAGAGTGCAATCTTATTAAAGGAGACAGCCATCCCCTGTGAACTGACATGGAATACTTAAATGCCAAGCAGAACACAGCAGTTTTAATTATAACCCCTTTGTGACAATTCTTTTTTTTTTTCCAGTACGGCTTGGCACATCCCAACAAGTTTGGCCAATAATCAGGGATTATGGAACTTGTAGTCTAGACTGAGCAAATGGAAAGAATGCCGGTGATGCCTTTAATAACTATTTAGAAGAGTGGGCACATAGGAGGAACCACATAAACAAATGCTTTTGCCTTTATAGAGGGTTACCTTTATCTGGAAATACCAAATCTCAGTGATGTCAAGAGAAATAAAGTACAATTACTGAAGGAAGTAAATAACCAAACACAGCTATAATACCTTCATTCATCTCTGTGCAGGAATACTCTACAAGTCCCACTGCAATCAATTACAAAATGTTCCATAGATTATGTGAAGCAACCACCATAATCATGAAGTTAATAGAGAGAGTATTAAATTTCGGTGAGTCATCTGGAACCAATAGATCATATGGAACTACAGTTCTAAAATTAGGGGTGAGAGCTTCCTCCAACCACCACGACACCTCTTACTAAATAAAAAAACTGAAGCAACCGAAGATCCAAGTTGGTGTAGTGGTTTTCAAAATGTTCTGCCTAAATGGAAACTTGTTCTTCATTGCCGTCTGCTGAGAGGTTCCTGTTGACCAATGTGATACAGGTAGTCCTCAACTTACCACCACAACTGAGCCCAAAATTTCTGTTGTTAAGTGAGACACTTGTTAAGTAAAATGGGCTGTGGCCCATTTTACGATCTTTCTTGCCACAGTTGTTAAGTGAATCCCTGCAGTTGATAAACCAGTAACCCGTTTGTTAAATGAATCTGGCTTTCCTATTGACTTTGCTTGTCAGAAGGTTGCAAAAGGTGATCACTTGAACTTGGGACACAGCAACCATCATAAATATGAGTCATATGAGTCAAGCATCTGAATTTTGATCACATGATCATTGGGATACTGCAAAGGTCTCAACTGTGAAAAATGGTCATAAGTCACTTTTTCCAGTGTCGTTATAACTTTGAATGGTTGCTAAATAACTGTTGTAAGTCGAGGACTACCTGTATATGACTTCAAGGTTAACTCATGATTTAACCATAGTCTACTGAATAAGCCACAACAAGTTAAGCTAGTATGTTATGCTAAGCAAAGAATATTATGGTTTAACGCAGTGTGAACATAACCTTAATACAAGAGGCTCCAAATAACCTGCAATACCTAATTTGTCCTAAAAAAACCCAAATAGGATGCTACCGTATTGCTTTTCAGAGTAGGTTTGTCAAACCCAGACAATACATTCTTGCACTGCAAATGGAATCATTTTCAAATGGTAACCAGAAGAGAATAATTTGCCTTGTTCCATGATTTTTTTTGAATTCTTAAACAAGGCTGCTGTGGTCCAGTGCTGACGAAGTATTATAACATGAGGTTACATCACTAATTCTTCCAGAGCAGACCAATACCACAATATGTCTACACAGGTAGCAACCACCAAAGAAGGGATATAAACTCATATCCCAGCCTGACTTTGACAAGCAAAAACAAGTCCAGCCATGATCTGGATTTGGGATGGAAACAGAAGCGCCTTGCATATTCCCAGCAACCAACTGCCAATTTCATAAATGCCATGCAATTTTTGTGAACTTCATTAAATCATGCACAATATGAAAAATCCAAAGATATACAGCATGTGCCTATTGATGCAAAACAAAAGAACAGAACCTGGACACATGAAAGTCATGTGCTTCAAATCCTCTAAACTCTTTCCCATATACTGTAAGAGGAAACTCAGCATCATTAACTTGCAAATTGTCTTTGTGCAGGGACAAATACATCTCTAATATGTTAACCAATTTACCAATTAATTCCCAGGAAGCTACCATTCTACAGCTTAAAAAAATTTTGTTTTGCTTTTTCCATCAAGCAGTTCAGCTCATCTCTGCAGCCTTGAACTTAAATTCATTAAAATAATAGTAAAGGACTCATGAAATGGCTGTTGGCTGAATTAGTTCATCTTCCAATGCCACAGCACAAGTATAGGAGCCAATCCATTCTTAAGGTATCATACCAGTTTTTTTCAGCTTCAGCAACAAAGCTGCAGAAAAGCATTTATAAAAAGAGGTAAAAAAAAAAAATCAGCTAGAGAAGCCAGGAAGAGGAGCACATCAAAGTATGACCTTACCTATACATTTGGTTAAATATAAAAAACGCAAAATTCAGAAACACAGACCGATTAGTATAGGCCCGTGATGGCGAACCTGTGGCATGCAGAGCCTTCTCTGCGGGCACGCCAGTCGTCACCCCAGCCCAGCTCCACTGCGCATGTGCGTGTGCCTCCCGCCAGCCAGCTGGTCTTTGGGTCTCTGCCACACATGCGGGGGGGGGGCGGGACGCATGCACGGAGGGCACTCACATTGCATTTTGGGGGTTTGTGCATGTGCATGCGTCCCCCTGTGCCCCATTTTGGGCCTGGAAGGCCTCCTGCACCAACCTGGAAGCCAAAAATAGACAAGGGGAGGGGAGGGGCGCATGCGCGGGGGACGCATGTGCATGCATGGGGGGCGGGGTGCATGCACGGGGGACGCTCGCATTGCATTTTGGGGGGGTGCGCGTGCGCTTTTGGCACTTGGCACCAAAAAGGTTCACCATCACTGGTATAGGCCTTGGCATTATCTATTCCCTTTCTTATTAATTATTATAAGATGTTCGCAAAAGAAAGACAAAATTTTCCCCCTGTAACAGACAAGCTACTGAGGCTGTCTGAGGTAATGCAGCATTAACACTAATCATCCTTTTGACAATTAGGAACACGATTATCAATTTGCAAATACAAGACTTACCTCCACCTTTTCAATTTTTGCAGCCGGCATTTTATGTCCACAAAGCAAGAAAAGACCCTTATTTTAATTTCTGCCATCTTTATTGTCTTGTGGAATGGCTTTATACTATATTTACTTCTTTGTCTGATGTACAGGTAGTCCTCGACTTACAACCTCAACTGAGCCCAAAAGTTCTGTTGCTAAGTGAGTTTTGCCCCATTTTACGACCTTTCTTGCCACGGTAATTAAAGGAATCGCTGTAGTTGTTAAGTTAGTAACACGGTTCTTAAAGTGAATTTTCGCTTCCCCATTGACTGTGCTTGTCCAAAGGTCACAAAAGGTGATCACATGACCCCGGGACTCTGCAACCATCATAAATATAAGTCCGATGCCAAGCATCCAAATTTTAAGGATGTGGCTATGCAGATGCTGCAACAGTCATAAGTGTGAAAAATGGTCACAAGTCACTTTAAGTGCCGTTGTAGCTTCAAACGGTCACTAAACAAAAGGTTGTAAGTCAAGGACTACCTGTAAGTACAATACCATACTACTGAAGGTTTATTGTTATTGGTTGTATCTCAGCTCACTATTGTTTTATGCTTTGTGTTCTCCCAGGAGAAAAGCATCATTATCCTTCACCTCAGTGCCCAAATCTAAGAGGAGGAAAGGAAGTGATCACAGAGCCTGCAAAGTGGGTAGGCCTGCAAAGGGAGGCTGCAAGAGAACCAAGCCATTGAAAAGATCATTGCTCTGATAGCAAAGCACCAAGGTTCAAATCTTGGCAACTGCAGTTGAAAATCCCGCATAGTAAGTTATCAGGACGACAGGAAAAACAAAACCGCTGTGTGCAAATGCAGCTGTCAAACCAAATGGATAGTTGTCGGTTCTGATAAGCAGTGATGATGCCTCTAATGGAGCATCCAGGAATGTCCACAAGGGGAAGGCTGCCAAAAATCAAGATGGCAGCTGCAATTGTGAGATTAAACAGCCCCACCCTTTCTTTAAATGTATAACATCACACGCAAGCAACACCTGGGAAAGTCACATAAAAAGAGGCAAGGCTCCAATTACATGGTCATGCCTGCCATCTTGACTTTTATGACCTGCTTCCTGTGGAAACCTCTGATGCATTTTTGAGCTAGACAGCATTAACAATTAGCACCCAGCTTCCAAATCTCTGCTGAAACTTAAATCTGAACTAATATTATTTTAGCCATGTTGTTCTCACTCCATTTATAGAATTCGTTTACTAATTACAATTGAGGAATTTAATGGCCTACTTTCTATACAGCACCAAACCACAATTTTACTAACCATGATTTGTGGAGGAAACAGCTGTCATAAGCAACGATTTAAAAACCACAATGCTTTAGGATCACCCTACATGCTAAGCCAAAACCAAGCAACTTCATTGTGAATATGGGAATTCAGTCAAGCTTTTCACACTAACAAGGGCAATCCACTTCCGTGTATGCACAAAGAAAGATGTTCTCTAAGGAAAGGAGAACTTCTAATAAAAGTTACTCTTGAAATAATACACAAAGGAAGAAATTAGTAGTCATATGAATATTAGTTCATATGACTACTTATGAAATAGCCTTTTAAATCGTTGGATAAATATCCTAGCTAAGCAAAAACTAATAATGAGGTTATCTCCTCTCAGATTGGCCCCAAGAAAGGACCATTTCTCAGAATGGGGCTGTTAATATAAAAATCAGCTGGAGAAACAAAATTTCTAAAATAAAAAGGTAAAGTTTTACAATCTTGAAAATAACTTTTAAGGACGTTATGTTACTATTTCTGGTAACTCTTAGTAGACTTTTGCGGATTAATATTGAATGATGAATTTTTACACTTTGATAAGGATGAGATATTGGAAGAAGGTTTTTTTTAAAACTGAAATATTAGTGAAGGCATTAAGTCATTGAAATACTTTTATACTTGAGGGAGGGAGGAGTCAAATTTATATCTCTTTTCTTATTTTCTTTTTCACTTCCCATATTTCTTTGCCTTTACTTTCTTTTAGTTTGTATTAGTTATTTTGCCTTTGTACTTATAAACATTAATAAAATTATTTAAAAAAATAACTTTAAGGATGTTACAAGTGACACACAGCTGATACCTGCAGATGTCCTGGCCTACAATTTCATTACCCCAAATGGATTGCCAGGCTAACTGGAGAGAGTAAGAATTTTAACCTGGAGGTGATCTAGTTGGAGAAAACCACTGTGGCTTGCTGCCCAAATAGTATAAATTTGTGAATGACTGAACATCAAGAAAAAAAAAGGAACATGCTTTCAAAGGACTTCCTTAGATTTACCTAGGCATACCGGAGACATAGCAAAATCTGATACTGAATTAAAAGTGATATTTTTAAATTCTCAAACTACAAATCTGACCCTAATACAAATATAACCATTTGCGTCTGGAGACACAATACAGACCCTGGCCTAAAGCAAAGGGAAAGAAAATAGCTTCAAAGCCATCCATAATCCTCTTCTGGGTGTCCTTAACCTAACAATGCTTGTCTGGGGGGTTTCAATTGCTATCCTCGGGTCTTGTTGGTATTACCCCCTTGGAAGTCTGGAGGTGAATCCTTCTTAAAACTATTCAGCTACCCTATCTCAGAGGCCCTCCAATTCCCTTAACATGACTTACTTGAATAACATTGAATAAACAATCCCCACCCATCACCTACTTCTTTTGTCCACAGCTCCTATTCAGAGAACTACCTTTATTGACTGCAAAGCAGGTTTGCATGAAAAACTGGAGAGGTAGTTAGAACCAGATGCACTAGAATGACTTCTGGAGGCAACAAAATCCACAGGTTCTTCAGCTATAGAGAGAGAGATTGGGTGTAATTCCAGAATCATTGCCCTCGCCAGGAGACATGGATCTGCGTGATTCAACTAGCAAGCCTGACCTTTCTCAGTTAGCTTACGCTCAGTCATTTTCCTCTGCACTAAATCCAAACTGCACAATACCCTACCTCGTATATATGTGTGTACACATGCACAGTGCAGCACAGCAATAATGCTTGGGCCTCAATCTCTAGCAAAACTCAGTAATATTTCAGGAGAGCTTAAAGTTCCATAACTTGGATCAGAACAGCCTCAAGAAGATTCATAAAGAAGAAAGGCAAGGATGCTTCAGTTAAGCTACCACACCACAGCTGTTGCCATCTTATGAATTGCTACCTTCAAAGTACTCTCCTTTTGATACCAACAAGGTGGTGAAACAGGGATGGATTTTGCAGCCATGTTCAGTTACTCCAATAACTCTTGAGGACAGATTGCTGATTTTTAATGGCCTTTATTCAAAAGTGAAACTTTAACACACTTGGATGTTCTCTGTACAACTACAGGTAGTCCTCGACTTACGACCACAATTGAGCCCAACATTTCTGTTGCTAAGTGAGACATTTGTTAAGTGAGTTTTGCCCCATTTTACAACCTTTCTTGACACAGTTGTTAAGTGAATCACTGCAGTTCTTAAGTTAGTAACACGGTTGTTAAGTGACTCTGGCTTCCCCATTGACTTCGCTTGTGGTCACATGACCCCAGGACACTGCAACCATCATAAATATGAGTCAATTGCTAACCATTCGAATTTTGATCACATGACAATGGAAGATGCTTCAATGGTCATAAGCCATTTTTTTCACTGATGTTGTAACTTTGAACGGTTACTAAATGAACTGTTGTAAGTCGAGGACCACCTGTACATAGATTGCCCCCTAAAGCTGCCCCAAACACTACACTTGTGTTCATCATCTTTAGTTCAGATAAGCTGATTTCCTGAACAAATTAAAAGCTCACCTTTCACACATCTAACTTTTTCCTATATAGCAGCACCTTCTCATACAGTATCTCCATACCCAGGTAACAGCAAGAGAGCAAATTCCAAATATCCTTAACCCCGCGCAGTAAAAATAAATGATTTAGCTCTTATCAATCCTCTCATGCCTACTCCCAAATAACATTTTCCAATCCAGCAAATCATTTGACAGGTTACGATTTTGCAAGAAATTCACAAACACTCCATACATTATTGTTATTGTTTTTGGCAGTGGGGAAGGTAAAAGTAGCAGGTATTTTAGGCAAAGAGATTTAAAAAAAAATAGGCATTTTAGATTCATGTGCAACAATGGCAATTTCTCAGCTACACCCACTGTACATAAATCCTACCAAGATAGGAACAAAAAAACATTTTCTCCACTTCTTTATTCAAGTTAAACCATATTTAAAAGTAAAAATAGGAGTTTAAACCTTGCATAAATCTGGTCTCTATTATGTTTTTATTTATTTATTAATTGTATTTCTATGCCGCCCAACTCCCAAAGGACTCTGGGCGGTTTTCATCTACCATTATCATATGAAATTGTCAATTACTTTGCTATGTCTTCCACTGTTTCAAATCTAGTTTTCATTGTTTTTATCGTTGCCATCAGGGCTAGAAACCCCACAATTTTCTATGAAATTCTGTAGGCAATTAAAGAGCCATATAATGCTCTGTTTAAAAGATATAAGCAGTTCCTTGCTGGATCAGACCCCTGGCCCATCTAGTCTAGTAGTCTGTTCTCACAATGGCCAACTGACTGTAATATTAATAAATATCAATACATATAATGTTAACATCAATAAGAATGAAGTTATTTTAAAAAATACATAAGAGACTTTGTGTCATATACCATAATAATCTGTTCATTCAGAATTACCAGCCCCCATAAGATTTTCTTACAAATTCTCACTTTTGCCATTCTCGAAGGGGAGAGGGGAGAATCCTTTTTTGCCATCCCTCTTATATGCTTTCTCCTTTATATACTCATTTTTAGAAAGATCTTTAAGAGAAGATGAATAGAAACTTAAAGCAATTCCTACCCTTTCTAAACTTCAAGCTGCTCTTCAGAAAAGCACTTTATATCTGTAAAAGAGAAAGAAAAAAATCAAGTTATAATAATCAGGTGCAATGTAAAAAAAAATCTATTAACCAACTGGGCAAAAGTAAAAGAATTAAGAAAACCAACTTATTTTTCTTTAGTTTGAATGCTGGAGATCAAGCAATACAAAAGAACAGACTTAAATCATATGCAAAAATGGGAACAACCCAAAATACTACTATACTGCCCTGTTTTACTTTCTCCACCTATCTTACATCTGGTTGAGGGAGAAAAATTATATTCCACCTGTGCTTCAAAACTCACATGGGTCAAGGAGTCTAGAGGACAGAACAAAAAACAACAACCCAAGAATTTCATAAGATTTGTTGTTTTAATTGTTTAAAAAAAGCATTTGGAAAACACCAACTTCCCATTCAAAGACATATTTAGACTTTTCTGATAAGTGATCCCCAGTATTCCAAAACTATTCTTGGATGGAAGCATGCTGAGTTGCAGTTCGCATTGAAGCTACTACCGCAGTAACTAGGGCAACAATCTCACAAATCCTTGAGACAGCTTCACCAAAGACTTCTGTCCTAACTACGTATCTTCTGGAGTTCGAGTGGGTAATCTTCCCTAGCAGGCCCATACAAAGCCCTTCAGAAATCTTCTGCAAGATCAAGAGTGGAATTTTTTCCTTTCCAGCCGTCTGCTGGGGGTGGGTGGGGAGGGGAATAAAAGGTTAAGACAGAAACAGTATGTTGCCCCACCCACCTAGGATTCTGGCCCCACTTTGAGGCAACAGAGCCTGGTGCAAAAAAGGTATTCACTACCCAGTCTTCTAACGCTAGGTTCATGATGCTAAGTTTCTATAAGATTTTTCTTTTATAAAGGCATTGTTTAAAGTGTGTCATACCATTGCAAATTTTTAAGCAAGGAAGTATCCCTGTTTCTTTTTTAGTATAGTACTTTCTCTTGACATTGCTTTCCAAATGAAACATCTCATTTTCAGGAACCAAAGACAAGGTCACACACTCACTACATATAAGAAACATTCTTGTACATTTATTTACAATAACTTAGAATTTTCCAATGCTCCAATACTGGAACAATGCTCCAATGAATTTTCCAATGCACTGAAAGTTTTCAAGAAGAGATTAGACAACTGAAATGGTATAGGGTTTCCTGCCTGAGCAGCGGGGTTGGACAAGAAGATCTCCAAGGTCCCTTTCAACTGTTATTATTCTGATTCCTAAATGACCTTCCAACGTAAAATGTTGGGTGGTGTTTTGCTAGCTCTTACAGTAGATGTATCATTACACAATTCAATTAATTAAAATGTTAGACAATTGCATTTCATTGACAAAAAGAAGCAAGAGAGTGAAACCCTGATAGATGCAGTTGAGTTAATTTTAGCATCTGTTTAGCTGCTTAGCAACACTTATCCTATGACCTTCTATGCACCACCTACTTTCACAAAGGATAATAAGTACAACCTGAGAGATCTAGCAACAATACCTAGTTTTCACTAGCTGTGACCAGTATAAACATCACTTTGCACTACAAGGAAAAAAACCCAATGTAGTCGAACAATATATTGCTTCAATAATGGAAAGGGGATACTGGAATGTAAGCTTATCAAGTAAGTGATGAAAACCCATAAAACTCCTGAAAAAAGTAGCACACCTTCTGCCCCAGGCCAAAACAAGTTTATCAAAGCCACTAGCTATGCAAGGAGGACTTTTAGTTTTTGCATCTTAAAGTTTTACTTCAAAGAATTCTCGGCCCTCAAAAGACAAAATAAGTGATGTAACAATGCAGGGATGAAAGCATCTCCTGCTCAAGATGGATTAGAATCAAGCTGCATTCAACTTTTTCAAACTACTTAATTTTTAGATAGCAAAATCAAAAGTGTTCTTATCCTGAAATGTTGCTTTAAAATAGAAATCGTAAGAGTTAAGAGTGAAATAGAAATTAAAATGCAAGTTCATAGAAATATCAAGTAACTGAGATGGCATGCATTATTTTCCTAAGCAAAATGATATGCAAAACTGTATTTTTCCTGCTTAAATATACTGTTGGAACTGGGACATACACTCACTCACACACACACAAAACATCAGTTTCGGGGCCAATTGCACTAAAACAAATAAAACCATTAGGTGCATCTTAAAGCAAAGGATGAAAAGAAATGTTGTGGTAACTTGATTGATTGGATGGTGGAGCCATGCTGTTTCTGAGTTTCTAACACACAAAAGGGTCTTTTCTCTGAGGGATGTACATAACACCAGTTAATGCTAATGGGCATTATATACACACATCAAGAGAAGACTATACCCCTAAGCCTTCAAACAGGAAAATAAAACAAATATGGCTTGTGTGATCATGAGTCACTAGGTACCTCCCTCTTTCTCTTGTATATGCACACATATCTTGATCTTTGGGAACTGGGACCAGTTAACCTTTTCCAAACTGTTCTAGAATGTCTAAAAAAAAATTCTAATAGCCATCTCACTGACAAAGCCTTTAAAATTGGTGGGGCAACTGCTATCAGAAGAATTTAATGAGTTGCCAAAAATGCCACTAAGGAATCCAGACTGCTGGTCTTCAGATCAAAAGGAAATCATTCTGGTCCTGTTTACCATATTCACACTGATGCAATTCACATTCACCAACTACATTCACTGCAATTCAGCTTGTTTAAAAGGCAAAGCAGTCATAGAGCAGAATAGTAGGACAAGTGAACCAAAATTAGTGCAAAAAAAGTACAAGATTTACTGCAAATACATTTTTAATCTGTTCCTTCCCTCCTCCACCCACAATCATTTTCCTCCCTCATAAAAATATATATTTTTTATTTTTAAAATGGCAGAGATGTAAGCAAAGATTCTGGGGCAGGCCAGTGAGTTTTTTAAAAAACTTATGTCCTCCAACACCCCCCTCCAGAAGTGTGTCCTCCGGTGCTGGTTCTATGTGTTGTGAAGTTGCGGTAGAATAGGGGCTGCTCATCAGGATCCGGCCTCTAGTTCTATCTTCTAAACTGAGCCACAAGGAGCCACAGAGGGCAAAATCTGCTGAGCCAGGAGAAACGCCTGCCCTCCCCTTTTATAACCTATCAAGGATGCATTGCAGAGCACTCCAGAAGGGAGAGAGATAGTGTAACGCGGAGGTAAGAGGGGGTGGGAAAGAGAGCAAGCGCAGAAGCGAGGGGGGGGAGCCAGAACAAACTTATCAACGGACATGACAAAGTTCAATCCACCTCCACCATCAACAGGCTGCCGCTACAGCAGCATTAGCAGCAAGCCGGCTCCTCCCTCTACGAAGTTTTCAGCATCTCCAATTCGCCTCCTCTGCCCAGCAACGAGATGCGTTTCGCCTGTTGCACAACTGCTGGAAACGGACGAGGAACTGATGAGAAGCTCAGCAGCGGGAGCAGCAACCACGTTTCCCGCGGCTGCTGCTCTTTCCTCTCTCTCTCTCTCTCTCCCCCAGACCGCCCCTCATTAACTAAGGGCAGGGAGCAGCAAAAGTCAGCGGCGGCGAAGTTTTAAGATCCAGCGCCCCGAAGCAGCCAGCAGCATTTTTTTTTTTTGCAGGCTCACTTTGTTTGCTTTTACAAACTGGAAGGGAGCGAAGGGCGGGGGGGGGCTGTAGAGAACGGAGGATCAGGCCGACCTTTCGCTTAAGCGCTCAAAGAAAGGAGGAACTGTATCCCTGTCTGTCAAGTCAAGAAGTGGGGGGGGGGAATATTCCGATCTGCAAGGGGCGTGGGAGAGGAAAGCCTTCCCCCGCTTCTTAGCAACGTTTAAGGTCGCAGCTTCCTAAGAGACGAGTCCCGACTAGTCTGCATCAACACGTACAGAACTAGGGGTGGGGGGGGGGGGGAGGGAGAAGGAAAGAGGGGAG